>CABHPH010136322.1:0-18104 GCA_902168325.1 Peromyscus nudipes
GGTCAGGGCCCAGCACCCACATCAGGTGGCTCACAACTGCCAGTAATTCCACTTCCAGGGAGTCTAACACCTTCTTCTGGCCTCCGTAGGTACCTGTACTCTTGTGCACATATCTACATTAAAAATAAAATTAAAGTCTTAAAAAATACAATAAACCATAAATAAAATTTCCAGCAGAAACCAACCCTATGAAGAACAATAGGGGAGAGGGGTTGTTGAGAGAGAGTCAGGGTAAGAGCTCATCAAAAAAGTTCTCAGAAGGAAAAGCCACATGAGGATCCAGGGGGAGAGTGAACTACAGAAGTCATGCTCCTATCATTCAACCACAGTAACAGAATGACAAGTGAGACTCATCACATTCATAGAAGGCATATGGTTGTTTATACTTACCTTCCACCTAAGTCAAGTGCACTCTCAGTACATTAACAAAGCTAAAGTGCAGCCTCTGACTTCTGTAAACCGCTGCCTTTACCTGAGTTTCTAATTCCTTTCCAATGAGCAACCATCTAACTGCTCTCTCCACCAACCCATCTCCACCTAGGCCGCAGAAGTCTCTGAGGGTCAGCGCCTCAAGACTGTACTGTGCCCAGTCAGCTTGCTCTGGGGCCCCTTGCCACCTTGTTTCACTACACTAGATCTGTCACACCTTTACTTTCTGGGGCTCTAGCTGGTGCTCACTAATGCCACGTGACTGGGGTCTCAAGTCTGCTTGTATCCCAGTCTCTAGGTAGAATTCACCCTGACCAGGCTTCTATGGAGGACAAAATGAATGCACATAATCTAAGAACATAGCTTTCAACTGGGCAGTGGTGGTACACGCCTTGATCCCAGTACTGGGGAGGCAGAGGTAAGTGGATCTCTGAGTTCGAGGACAGCCTGGTCTACAGAGTAAGTTCTAGGACAGCCAGCCAGGACTATACGGAGAAACCCTGTCTCAAAAACCAAAAACCAACCAACCAACCAACCAACCAAACAAACAAACAAACAAATAAAACATAGTTTTTGGGGTTACAACTGAATATAGGCACTGGATTAAAAGAGTTTATATTAGGCAATCTTAATTTGTCATTTCACTGTGTCCAATATTGTTATGTCGATTTTGCTGATATGCTTCCATTCTTCCTTGGAAACAGCACTCTAATTTTGTCCAGGTACCCAGTTTTCACCCCTTTCCTGTGTGACTCCATGCACAGTCTCTATTGGTTTGATTGAATCATGGTGGACACAGCTCTGGGTTAACTAGCTTGGGCAAGGGCATATGTTCAGCTCTGGACAATAAGGTGTGAAGGAAAGCCTTCTGGAAGACAGAAAGTACATAGAAGGACATTCGAACTATATGGTCTTGAGGACCCAAGACACTAAAGGATAAGGCTTGAAAGGTAAAGGCGACAGAGCAGAAAGAAGAAAGAAACCTGGCCTTGGATGACGTCACTGAGCGGAGGAATTACCCGGCTAGACTTTGTGTCACAGATGGAAACTGACTCCTTATGAAACCCATTAATGGTAATTTCTATTACCTGCAGCCAAAGTCACTCTGACTGACATGATGTCAAACTAACTGCTTTTTAAACTGTAGAGAATGTCTGTGTCAGTTTTACAGCTAACAATAAAAAATGCCAGAAAAGTTAAACTTGCCAAAACTAAGGAACAATATTTTTACATTATTTTTAAAAAGATTTATTTTTTTAAATATATTTTAAAATTATATGTATATGAGTGTCTGTGTGTATATATGCACTTTGGAGTCCAGAAGAGCAGCTGGATCCCCTGGGTTTGGAGTTACAGATGGTTGAGAGCCACCCGAGTGGGTGCTGGAAAGTGAATTTGTTTCCTCTTCACTTTCCAGCAAGTGCAGCAAGAGCAGCAAGAGCTCTTATGCACCAAGCCACCTCTCCAGTCTCTTAAAATGTTTTTATCTTGACTCCAGCACATATTAGTAAAGCAGCTTCCAAGTTACTTTATAACCAATGTCTAATAAAAGAAAAAATTAAACAGTAATTTTCCTTTTTTGAAAAAAATTTTTTATTTATTTATATTTTATGTATGAGTGCTCTGCATGTATACCTGCACACCAGAAGAGGGCATCAGATCTTATTATAGATGGTCATGAGCCACCATGTGGGTGCAGGGAATTAAACTCAGGACCTCTGGAAGAGCAGTCAGTGCTCTTAACCCCTGAGCCATCTCTCCAGCTCCATTTTTCCTTTTTTTTTTTTAAAGGAAAATTTTAACTGAGTCAATATCTTGGTATCCAGCATGATTCTTACATTTGTACATTCATTCTCTCTCTCGCTCTCTCTCTCGCTCTCTCTCTCTCTCTCTCTCTCTCTCTCTTACACACACACACACACACACACACACACACACACACACACACACACTTACTTTCCAAAAAAGCTAAGTCATCTTTAGACACCTGACAAAAATTTACTTAAAAAACAAAAGCCCACTATTTTTTTTCCATTAGCAGCTTGGGAGACAGGTTATATGCTGAGTATATTTCATACCTATATGTCAACTTATTTAATTGTAAAACAAAACTGGGGCCCTAAGACACCCACTATGGTTGCTTAGTGTCTGTTTCAGCAGCAACGGCACAATCATCCCATCCATCCCCTTCCCCTGGATGAGATGCTGCCATGACTTCAGCTGAATCTTACCGAGTCACCAGACTCGAAGACCTTTCCAAACCTTTTGTCTGGACACTGGCACACAAGTGCCCCTGACATGGGCACACATTCACTGCTATCTTTGTCTCCTTAACAATGTGCATGTCTTATGGTTTTATGAAAAATGTATTTCCCACCCCCACTTTCAGGAAGTACTCCCCACAGACATCAACTACAGACTAAGGTACCTGGGAAACAAGCTGGAGAGGAGCCATCTTTCCCTCAGGCGTTTCCAAACAGCTCAGGGAGGTGAACATCGGGAAGCCTGGGTAGGTCCTGCTCAGCCCATCTGTCACAGCCTAGCTTTACAGGCTTTTACTTCAGGAAATGATAACAACACCTGGCTAGCTGCATCTCCCTTTCTTCTCAGTAAGTCAGCAATCTCCTCACTAAGAAACAAACAGCTGCATGTCCAAAAAATTAGGGAGGAATTTAAACAACTTCATAAAAAGAAGTTACTTTAGTAGGTGAAAAATTTAGCACATAGTGAAAAAGCAGAAAGGAGCTAACCCTGCCTTGAACTTGCTGTCTAAGGTGTAAGAGAGTCAAAGCCGCGTGTTTCACATCACTCCGAAGAAGTTCTTTTCCTCAGCCTGACTCCCATTAGTTCAGGAATTAGCAAATCCCCAGGCTTGGTGACTCCTGCAGGGCCACAAGACATCACAGAATACTCCTGCTGATCCAAAGCAGCCAACAGGAGACGTGATAAGATGTGATCTGTCACCTGCTGCTGCTGTCCTTGCTGCCATAAACTGACTTGTTGCCATGAGCCCCAGAGTCAACAGATTGCAATTCTGTCAAGGTCACGAGAAAATCAGCCCAACATGGCGTATCTAACAGGCAGGATTTCCTCTTTAAAGGCCATTTAGAAAATTAAACAATTTAAATGCAATTAACTTTTGTCTGAATTCATCATTTAAAAAAAACATGGGTAAATTTTGATCTATTAACAATTACTTTTTGGCCTTGAACGCTCCTGTAGCTCAAGGGAAATCGCTTCTGTTCCGATTTCACTCTCCTTTCCTTTCCACACAGTGCTGATAAACACGAGGATCGTGTGGAACACACAGATGCAGTAACAACGCTGTGTGCAGGAAACCGCTTCAGCTGCAGAAGACCAGTGTGCCCATCACCTTCTTTAAGCAACTACGATTTTGACGTTGGTAGAAAAAAGTTATAGCCTGTGTCACAGAAGACAAAAGTCAACTGGAAGAGAGTTGCTCCCAGGTCACCAGCTACGGAAAGGCCTGACCCTCAAGAGCCGCCTCGTTCCCAGGCAGAGGGCTCCTTCCCCTGCCACAGGGACGTTTCCTTGGCTCCCCATTAGGAACAGCAGGAACTTCCGCTCTAAAACAAAGGGCACAAATGTGGCCAACTGACTGCTCCATATCTCTGACATTTCAAGGTCCTTATAATCTTCATATTTCTTTGTTTAACTTTATAAGGCATGGGCAGGAGAGAAGCAGTGCTCAAGTCTGAAAACAGAACATAAACAACAGGGCACAATGGGAGCGGGGGCCTTTAGTTCATGGACAGACACAGAATTTCCACTCAACAGCATACGTGATGGGCTGGAGCCTACTTATTCTAGGCTGAAGAGAACAAAAGATTCCCCACCTCTTATTTTCAAAAGTATTAATTACCTGCTCCCCTTTCTTAGTGTCAAGACTAAACACTTCTGATTTCCTAACCAGAGGAGGGGACTGGTAAATGGCCTTCTGGGAGCTGCTGAAGCCATGTACCGATGTGCAGGGAGGCACCATGGAGCGGGACAGCTAAAGCCATGCTCTGTCTTGATGGGGCTTGTCAGGCAGGCAGGTCACAGTAGTCACTGGACAGGAATGATGGGTAGTCCCTGGTTGGATCCCCCTCCCCCCCACCACTGGTGTCTACATGTCAGGACCCACTCCTCTCCCTAGGGCTGTGGATTCGCTGCTTTTCCATTCAGCCCGGCATCCTCTTTTGTAAGATAATATAACCAAGGGATGACCCTGAGCCACAGTGAGTGACTAAGATTTCCTGACTCTTTCACTGCACTTTAGTGCTTCATCATGTGGACTACCATAGAAAGAATGATTAGAGATGCAAATCATATGCATCCTTTGACAGGCTTCAGTGAGACCATGGCAAGATCCCTGTGGGACAAGGCACTAAACACACAGAAGTTAAAATAGGTAGGGGCAATGCAGCCCAGACATAGGACTGCTGGTATACAGGTACCAGTAATCTATCAAGAATGTTTCAAAGACACTGAGAAAACGCCTTACTTTAAATATGTCCTTCAAATTATTTTAACTATGTGTATATGAACATGTCTGTGCACATGTATGCAGTTGCATACGGAGTCAGAGTCCCTGGAAATGGGGTTACGAGTGGTTGTGAGCTGCCTGACTGGGTACTGGGAACTCAGGACCTCTGGGAGAGTAGCACACACTCTTAATTGCTGAGCCATCTCTCTAGCTCCCTTCCAAATATGCCCACTAATGAGGTACTGAGTGGTTAAGGCGATGGACTGGCAAACAGTTCATTACTAACTGCTCTGCTTCAGATTCTAGTTAATCATTCAAACCCCATTCCCTTGGATTAGACAGCCCACTAATTGAAAATGCAAAATGATCCTATGATAACACAATAGGAAGCTGTCATCTACACATTAATAAATGCTTTAAATGCTTTCATTTTTTTTTGACACAGTGTCTCAAAAATCTCCAGCTAGCTCAGGATGGCCTGAACTTCTGATGCTCCTCTTCCACCTCCGGAGTGCCGGGATCACAGACATGCACCATCAAACCCAGTGTATACAGCGCTGGGGATGGAACCCAGCGGGTCACGCACACTAGGCAAGCACTACCTACTGAGCTATACAGCCTTCAGCCCAGTCAATCTTACTATACCTCCCACCTGCTGTTTATAAGCTGTGGAAGAATGAGAAAGATCTGAAGATGGAACAACTTTTGAAAACTGATTATTTTCTAGTGATGGTCAAATCGACATAAAGATTTGTACAGGAAGGTTTAGAGTGGGAGACAGAAGGAAGAGGAGCCAAGAGTTCCAAGGGAGTGGCTGAGGCCCTCACTCATACTTCAACTTGCAAAAGGATGTTTTCTTCCCATCTCCTCAGAGAGTAGTGATGTGCAAGTAAGAAGCAGAGATAAGTATCTTCTTTACAGAGTCAAACAATGTCCAGGAAGTTCTTTGTGTTCGTGGGTTCTTGGCAACCGAGTGTGCTACAGTCATGTAGGTTTCAACAGGAGGGGCCCAGATGCTGTAGTTAGGTATTAACTAAGTCATTCCACTTCAACAGCTCACTGACCCCAAGACGGGCTTCAATCTGCACAAAGTCACCAAGTACGGAAACTGCAATGAGAAACTGTACCGAAAGACAAACAGATCCATCATTCCCCTGAAAAGGGCCAGGCAGTAAGGACTCAGAAACTTTCTTCAAGGGTAGAATTGAAAATCCAGAAACATGATCACCAGAAGGCAAAGTCCAGGTTTACTGGTCATTTTAAAGGACGAAAGAGGATGAGAAATCTAGACTGAATGACTGTATGTGCATTCTGTAATGACGAAAGTATTAAAAACTACTCAGATGATTTAACGAACTTAATTCGCTACACAAATGTTCAAACTCATCCACGCATGCCCAAGAGTTAGCCAGCTTCTTACCTGTGTCTGTGTTGCATGTGTGGATGTGCAGGTAACTCACCTGGGTGTGGAGACCACAGGGTGACGTCACATGTCTGCTTCTATTGCTCTGTATTTGAGTTTCCGAGATGGTATCTCTCAGTGGACTTGGAGTTCACCTTGGCTGGCAAACTCCTGAGCTGTCTCTGCACATGCCCCTCCAGTGCTGGGTTACAACTATGTGCCTTACCTGACTTTTACAGAAGTACTGGGGATCCAAACCCAGATCCTCATGTTTGTGCAGGAGGCATTTTACAACTGAACCCCAGCCCTAGGTTTATCATATTGGCAAGTACAAATTAGGAAGGCTGTGGTCTAACACTGTAATTTTATGTTTAAATTATTAACAGAGGGGCTGGAAAGTTGGCTCAGCAGTCAAGAGCACTAGCTGCTCTTCCAGAGGACCAGTTCCATCTCAGTGTCCACACTGTAGCTCACAACTGTCTCTAAGTTCAGTTCCAGGGATCTGACGCCCTATTTTGGCCTCTGCAGGCACCAGGGATGCACACTGTGTACAGACATATATGCAAGCAGACCACCCATCCACATAAAAAAGTCAACAGAGATCTTTAAGTGTTGAGAAATCAATTCTTACTACATGAAGTTCTATAAGAAAAAAAAAATAAGTATTTTCTCCCTAGAGGAATAATGTCTTTTAATCAGATCTTTGGTTTAGTCTTTTGCAATTTAAAAAAATCAAAATAAATGCAAAAGTCTATTTCAAAATTTGCAAAGAGAAGAGTGAATCGGGTGCTTAACTGTTCCACATTCTCTCACATGTACAATGAAGCAGAGTCTAAATTGGAGTAAGGGAATGAGCTGGAAAAAAAAAAGTATGAGAACACCAAAAATAAAAATAACAGAATAAAATGCTGAAACATGCAAGTACAATTAGTTTGTTAACTTTAAAGAAAGGATGCCTTGCCAATGGCATCTGGTACCTCCCAACCGGTGACTGACTCATGCAGCTGGTCATTTCAAGAAAAGAATTGCAATTCCCACTCAACCTCTCTCTAAAGAGATCAAATTATAAAAGGTAAGGTTCCACTTCTGAATGTAGGATAGAGCTTTACATGGGAAGAACAAACTAAAGCCTAACACAGGAATAATAGAGAAAGATGAGTAATTGTTGAAAAGCAAACAGTGAAGGTTGCCAAAGAAACACACTGTGAACTTGGGCGGCGGTTCCCTAAGGGTCTGCAGGCCGTTTCTGTGAATGCTTCTGACTTTGTTCACTTTCACTGGCTACTGTTCAGCTTTGCAGCCACAGAAATATGTAAATGAGCGAGACTGTTTTGATGGAACTTTATTTGTGGACACTGCAATCTGCAGTGAACATAATTAGGAAATATGACACAAAGATTGCTCTTCCACTACTCCCGTCTCAACCATTTAAAAATGAGAATTCAGCCTTGGCTTATAAGATGTATAAAAGTGGCCAATGACCTAGAATTGGCTCAAGGGTCACAGTTTGTGGAACCCTACCATTCCAACATGTAAAACTCCAACTCTTTCTTGTTACAGAAATAAAAAATCCCCTGTTGCTGCTGTAGCCACCAATGCACACACTACCCCTAAAACTTTATGCTATTATCAAGCAGTTGATTTTCTAATTTTACAGTATAATTAAAAAAAATTTAAGCTGGGCAGTGGTGACATATGCCTTTAGGAGGCAGAGGCAGGCGTAGCTCTTTGAGTTCAAGGTCAGCCTGGGCTACAGAGTGAGTTCCAGAATGGCCAGGGCTACACAGAGAAACCCTGTCTCGAAAAACAACAAACAAACAATTAAATTTATGCATATGAGTGTGTGTCTGAGTGTACTATATGTGCACTGTTGTGCATGCAGGTGTCCACAGAGAACAAAAGAGGAAGTTAGATCCCCTGGCAACCCAACTACTCTTGGCCGCTGAGCCATCCTCTTTAGCCCACTGCACAACATTCTCACTAACAACGAATAATTTTATTAAAACAAATGAACACTCGGGAAGCAGAGACAGGCAGATCTCTGTGAGTTCAAGGCCTGCCTGGTCTACAAAGCACCAGGACAGCTAGTGTTATTACACAGAGAAATCCTGTTTCAAAACAAAACAAAACAAAACAAAACAAAACAAAACTTGGACCTGATTTTATCTGGACATCACAGTGCAGAGGGTCTTCTGAGCTGGTGTTTGAGCTCTATGAAGACCAAGTCTGACACTCTTAACTGACTCCATCCATAAATTATCAAGCTCGTTTTGGTGACTGGGATGTTTGACTGTAGCGAATGCTGTTACAACAGCTCCAGCTTCACTTCCTTTTGTGATCCCAGTGGCTGGATGCAATCTTCTGTAGCTCTAAATAGCTCAGAGATTTAGTTCATTATCGTCATGGCAGGAAGCACGGCAGTGTGCAGGCAGACTTGGTGCTGGAAAAGGAGCTGAGAGTTCTTACATTTCAACCATCAGGCAACAGGAAATGGTCTGAGACACTGGGCCATGTCACTGCAACTTTAAAGTGACTCTGCTGAATAAGATACCTCAGGGCTGGGGATGGAGCTGAGCAGCAGAGCACCTGCTTGGACTACACAGGGCCTTGGGCTCAAGGAATACAGCATTGCAGACAAACAGCAGAAACAACAATGAACTCTTTAATATTAATTAAAGTTAAACTTATTTATTGTGTGTGTGCATACATGTGCACCCCTCTGCACATATGTGGCAGTCATGCATCTACCATGTAGATCCTCATACTTGGAGGCAAGCATTGAACCCTGTCATCAGCCCAACACAACAAACTTCTAAAGGTGATTTACTTCATCATCCTTGACTAGTCCTACAGGTCACTTGATATTAAAATGTATTAATGCTGGAGTGTTGAGGGTTTTGTTTGTTTGTTTGTTTTGTACTGGGAGTAAAATCAGGGCCTCCCACACGCTTGCTGAGCAAGCACTTTCCCGCTGGGCCACAGCACTAGGCCAAACTGTATTTTTTATTTATTTCTTTCCTTTTCTTTTTTCTTTTTCTTTTCTTTTTCTTTTTTTGAGACAGGTCTCTCCATGAATTGCCCCATGTAGCCAGGCCTGAAACTTGCTCTGTAGACCAGGCTGGCCTCGAACTCAGAGATCCATAGGCCTCTGCCTCTCAAGTGCTAGGATTAAAGTGTCACTATGCCCTTCTTTTATTTCTCTTTTAATTTTTTTTTTTAGATTTTATTTATTTTTATTTGCTGTGTATGGTGGTTTGCTCCCACATATGTCTGTGTATCATGTGCATGCAGTGCCCACTGAGGCCACAAGAGTGACAACGGGATCAAGTGGAACTGGAGTTACAGAAAGTTGTTAGCCGCCACGGGCTGGAACTGAAACCCAGTCCTCTGGAAAAGCAGTCAGTGCTCTTAACCATTGAGTCACTTCTCCAGCCTCTGGTATCACATCCTCCTCCTCATTTGTTTGTTGGTGGTGGTTTAGGCAGGGTCTCTATATAGCTCTGGATGTCCTGGAACTCGTTATGCTGACTAGGCAGGCCTTCAGTTCACAGAGATCCACCTGCCTCTGTCTCCATAGTGCTGGGATTAAAGGTGTGCGCTACCACACCCAGTTTCCTATTTCTTGCTCTGTAGACCAGGCTGGCCTCGAACTCACAGAGATCCGCCTGGCCCTGCCTTCCGAGTGCTGTGATTAAAGGTATGTGCCACCACTGCCCAGCTTCATATTTCTTAAAACAAGGCAACTTTACCCTTTGCAATCAAAGCAAATGATAAATAATTTCCACTTTGAAAAAAGTCACAATTTTAGTTGAATAGCTGCTGTAAATTGTGGCACATCATCCTGTAAAATATTACGAAGCTATTTAATAGTCATTTCCCTTGTCTTAATTATCAGGCTAACCCAAATGGAATTTATCAGAGCCTGTTAGACAAATTCAATTACAGCTGTCTCTCTGTATCTGCAAGGGACGAGTTTCAAATCTGCATAAGAGAAAGTCCCTTATAAAACCTACGCATAGCTTCCCAGATACTTTAAGTAATCTCCAGATTGCTTATAATATCTAGTGCAATATAAATGCTACATAAACAGCTGTTCTAGTTTATTGCTTTGGGAATGATTGTAAGAAAAATATTTAGTGCACACAAATATTTTAAAAATATATGTTTTTAAAAATATATTTTTGATCTATAGCTGGTTGAATTAACAGAATCTGACCACGTGAATATGAAGGGTATGTTCAATTTTCTTTGTTTTCTATAATTGACTGGAAGAAGATAGGTAGTCAGAGCAGGCTCTGAGACTGAATACTCTAGTCTCCCAATAGATTACAGGTTTTCTAAAATCAGATTATGGGCTTTATCCTGGAGCTGAATGGGCTGGTAAAGACGTGGATCCCAGGTTGCTCATCAGCTGAATGAACTTTGAGGGGCAAAGTGATTGCTAGTCCTAAGCATAAAATCCAAGCCAGCAACATGGAAAAGGGTTGACAGGGAGTTTTTGCAAGTTTCAACAGTTAGAAATACACCCTAAAGCCCAGACCCACCCTTTTTCTGGAATACAGAGTATTTTGAGAGAAGATACTGTTTTGCCTCAGGATTCTAGGTAATTCCACCTGCCATGGCATATGCCAACAAAGATCTGTGATTGACTCCTCTGCCCTGTCTTCTTCAGATCTGGATTCCTGATCTGTCCTACAGGCAAACTCCAGATGGAACTTCGTGACTGCAGCCTTCCATTTCATTCTCCTCTTCAGAAGTCTCTGACACTGTAAACGGGAACTTGCCCGAGCTTGCTCACTAGAAGACTACATTCTACCTCTAAAAATAACTAAAAGTGCTGTTCTTTCTGCTTCACACAACACTACGGCAGCTGCAGCTGCTAGGACAAGAGGCTCTCACTGAGTCACACATCCATGAGCCATCTCTGTCTCTCCCATGTTCCCTGGTTCATTGTGGGGCAAAGGCACACACAGGTGGAAGCAAATGGCTGGGTCTGGAAGTTTAGGGGAAGGCATGGAGGCACCAGCAGTCTCATTCATGGCTGTCAAAATGCACATTTCTGAAGGAAAATCTTGCCCTAAAAATGGAGAGTCTTAAAAGCACACATGTACTCTAACCTAATCATTTCTCCCCTAGGAGCCAATTCTGAGAAATGAATCAAAGGTTCACCTAAGGGAATGAATAGAAAAATCAGCAGTATTCTCCTTGTAATCAGAAGGAAACTGGCGACAGCCTAATTAGAGAATTTCTCCCTAAGATAACGAAATAAAACCACAGTCCATTGAGGTTATTGATTATAATACAACTGTTAATCACTGTATTTTCAGGAAAGTAATGGCATAAAAAGATACTCAGGAACTGGCACACATCTGTAGCCTAAGAAGTGGATAGCTTGAGCCCAAGAATTCAAGGTTAGCCTGGGCAACACTAAAAAAAGAGAGTGAGAGAAAGCAAGCCAGGAAGGAAGAAAGAAAACAGGCCATCATGATGACTCCAAGGTAAAGGTGTTTGCCGCTAAGCCTGACAAACTTGAGACCTACAAGCTGAAAGAAGATAATGGGCGACTGCACGCTGTCCTACACACACACACACACACACACACACACACACACACACACAGAGAGATCACAGAATAAATAAAAATTAAAAAGGAAAAGCACTTATGAATAATGTTAAATGAAAACAAAAATATACATATGAATATAATTCTGAGAAAAGAAATCTTTAAAAGCTAATCTGATGGCTGGTACCCTAGCTCATGCATACAAGAAGCCCTAGGTCCAGGCCTTAGCATCTATTACGAAATTTTAATAGAATTTTAAACCAAGAGCGGTTACTTCTAGTTGGCAAATGACGGATGAGTTTTCTTTTTCATACTTTCAGATATTTTCAAAATGACTTGAAATGACCATGTGTTACCATGTAATTAGAGGATTGGAAAGGTCTATTTATACATTTTAAAATAAATAATAAATTAGTCTAGGCTTCAGCCCTTAGCTCTGACCACATTAATGTTCCCAAATTATATTAGTATAAACACTTATGGAGCTGAGCCACAACCATGCTGACCGGATCATACTTGGCAGGGGGTGTGTGTGCACATATGTGTGCATGTACGTCTATGAGTGTGTCTGTGTGTCTTTGTATGTATGTTTCTTATGTGTCTGTGAGTGTATGTGTGTATAGGGGCATGTATGTCATGATACCTGTGCTGAGGTCACAGGACAACCTTAGGGTCAGTCTTAATATTTTGACCCGCCCCTTGGCGCTACCCTGCATCCTGACATAAAAGCCTCATTTTGAGGAAAAATCCCTCCCCTTCCTCTCTCTCTTCCTCTGTCTCCTCTTTCCTATCTTTCTCTTCGTCTCTCTATTCTAATAAACCATTTCCCCCTGGATGCAGCATCTGGGTCGTGAATGAGTGTCCGCTGCTGCCCCCGCCATGTTGCCATGTTTCCCTGCACTCGTGGGATACCCTCGGGGGTCCCCCGTGCACATATCATAACACTGATGTTGGTGACTCAACAGAGGTCCTGCTGCATTTCTCCTGCTGACTGGCAGTCTGAGACACACTAGGAGCCCTGGAACCTTCAACACTCACTTCATCCAACACCGGCATCATCAGAAAGCCTACCTTTTGGCCATTTTTTCACAACTGAGGATTCGCTCTTCTCTCAATTGTGGTGCCGGCACCACGTGTCTTTCAGGCTTTAAGCCCTTGGGCCCCCATCTCTATTCGATGGCATATGGAGACGGCCTGAGCCCACTCAATTCCACGCCCCATAGCCTTTGTTATGACAGTCCACTGGCTGTCTTGCGCCATTGTTCGTTAGCCCTCGCTGACCCTCTGGGACACTGGAGGTCAGTCTGCTGGGCTTTACACCTTACGGTGGCAAATGCGCCTATGGCCCCCTGTCCCCACCACTGCCGCAGACCTGTGGCTGCTCACACCATACTGCAGCCTGAGGCGTCTCTCTCTCCCGCCCAGCTGCACTGCTACTCTGTTTCCTGGTCCCCTCCACAGCACCGCCTCCGATCTCCAATTCATTACCTATAAAAGTTTCCCAGAAAAACTTTTCTCCGTCTTTATTTCACAAGTCTATTTCCTATGTGTGAATGGAATGTATGATTGCTATGGCCATCTATATTTCTTTCTGACTGACTTTTAAATGATTCAATTTATCTGTTCCTTACTTTATTTTGAAAAAAAAAAAAAAAACAAACCACATGAACACGTGGTCAGGTGCTATATTTGATAGGGGCGATCATGTAGTCAGGTGGTGTCATCTTAAATAAGGGCAAACATGTGGTCAAGCCACCATCTTAAATAAGGTCAAAACAGACAGGTCATATGGCCTCACCGCTATCTTTACTAAGGGCAAAAAAGGTACTCCCTGTCCATGGCTCGAGTATGGGCAGGGGATCCAGCACTCAGGCTGTCTGTACAGGGGAGAGGTCAGGAAATTGCCTTGCTCCGTGCATTGTTTTATGGGCCTGGTGTTCCTCAGCGGCTGCTCTCAGGCTTGAGCAGGCAGTGCCTAGAGACCCATCCTCCCCACATGCTGTGGATATAGCCAACTTGCCAGCCCATTTCATTGCCTGACTCAGTTGTGGGTGGGGGCAGCATGCTCCTATGCCAGGATAATGTAGCAATAGTAATGCTTAAGAGATTTTAAATCTTTTTAAAATGCCATCTACTTTATTTTTGATATTGCAAGAAGACATTTGAGAGATCTTGAACCTTTCCTTGGGAGCAGTTTTTAGGAAATGATTCAGGATATAAATACCAGTTTATATATACGTCTTAATGCAAATCTGTAATTCTGCTAGGACTCAAGGGTTATGAGTCTACTTCTGCTGTTTTGCAGATACCCATTGTCTGCTCTTCTACAATATGGATTTCAGTACTGATTGATAATAGTAATTTATCTAAAACCTTTTATAAATAAAATTCATATAAGCCCCAGAGGGTCCAAAGAAGCCACTGGATCCACTCCACAGAGGTCAAGCTAGCTCCAGATAAATGAGTTTCCTCACATGTCTATTCCTGAGGGTGGTATTTCTCTCCCTCCTGGTCTCCCTTTCCCAATCACTAAGACCATGGGCCAAAAGGTTCCAGATAAATTCATACATTTTAACTCTCGTCTCTAGTCTGTATCTCAGCAGGCTGGCAGAAACATTGGAGCAGCAGCTGTGGACCACAACCTGCAGCGCTTTCCCTGCTACAGATGGAGGCAGAGATGCTTGTCTGTGTGATGTGGACCAGCCCAGCCAAACGGAATTACTTCTTTCTCTACGGCTAGGTCAGATGACCACATGCCTGGGTTCCCTCCTTACTTTTAACTAGCCAGAGTGCTGACCACCTGTGCCCCGTTTCAGCTTGAAGCAGCTATGGAGAATATGTTGTCCTGTGCTGCAGGCCGCAGGAATGTATCATAAGACCTCAGCTGGTTATGGCAAAGTCACTACCTGGAGGGATCAGGGAATTCCTCCAGAGGAAGCCAAATTCCAAGGAGTTTTTGGTGTTATTTGGCTTGTTATATATCAGCTGTATTCTGTTAGGAAAATCATGTGTGCCTTCATAGTTTTCCCACTTGACTTTTCCCTAAAAAGTGCTAACAGTGTGGACTGATCATTCTCTGGACATACACATTACAGGTATTTGGAGAACAGCCTTAGGAAAGGCTTTCTCTGGAATCAGATATCTCCCTTAGTCCTTTCAAGGACTAACAGTGATAACAGCCCACATGCAAGTCTCCTGATTTAATGCCACAAGGAGACACCAAGGTCAGGTGGACGTTAAGTAATAGCTTTACACAATTTAGCTCGCCCCCCTCCCTTCTTAGACTGGGACTTCCAGGGCACTGGACAGAGAAGAGAAAAGAGAATGGAAGAACTAGATGGGTAAGAACTTGAAAGGAACAAATTGAGATGGGGAAGAACTAGATTGAAGGGTTAGAAGAGAGTACTAGAGGAACGAGATGGAAGAGGAGAAAGAGCCAGATGAGAGAGGAGGAGATGGGAGAGGAGCTGATATGGGAAAGAACTAGATGAAGGAATTAAGATAAAACCTGGAGAGGACAACAGATAAATGTAAAGAGAAATTGGGCAAGAAAGGAGCTAAAAATGAGAGCAGAGTATAAGCTTGTAGAGAGAGAACTGACAGAATAATAAAGTGTATGGACTAAGGAATTTCGTGTACATAGATTCATTTCCTTTCTTCAAAGATTAATTATCAGCCGGCTGTAGATTCTTCCCGGACCCTGGGAGGGGACTATCGAGGGGCTGGACCCCCATAGTCCCCAATAGTCCTGTGCTCCCTGTTCCCAGGACAGGCTGGAGGGCTAGGTTAAGGATGGAACCTCTGGCATAGAGTCCACCAAGAGGGTCTTTTTCTCAGAGGCTCCTTTTCTCAGAGTTGGGTCATACCCTGACTCACAAGCCCCTTTTTTCCTGTTTCCATTTGACCTTCAGATCTTTCCCTGTCACTCTTCTTTGCCTTTTCAGGAGACAGCTTAAGAAATAATTATTTCAAACAAACAAACAAAAAAATTGCTGGGTGGTGGTGGCGCACGCCTTTAATCCCAGTACTTGGGAGGCAGAGGCAGGCGGATCTTTGTGAGTTCAAGGCCAGCCTGGTCTACAGAGCGAGATCCAGGAAAGGCGCAAAGCTACACAGAAAAACACTGTCTTGAAAAACAAAACAACAACAACAAAAAAAGAAAGAAATAATTATTTCTACATAAGTCATTCAGGACTGTAGTCTGGCTGTACTTAGGGATCAGAATTACAGCTACAGGGCATTAAAAGTGGTGGTGGCACAACCCAAGTCAGAAGCTCATTTTTTAATAAAAGGGGGACCTGTAGGGCCCTGGCCCCCGTTTTGGGTAACTGCTGCCTTGCTTGTGCACCTTGACCTTGATATCCTCCCTATGCTAATTCCCTGCCAGGTTCCACCCTCCTGAATGCTTAAGAGAAGTTCCTTGTCTGTGTATCCTGAATAATGGGCATTAACAGATTAGAAGCAAGATGGTAAAACATCAGTAGCGAACTTCTGCCCTCCAGGGTCCTCCCATTGTGCTGTAAGCCTGTATTTAAGACCTCCTCCCCCCTTCAATAAATGACATTTGGCATTTAAAATTAAAAAAATATATATATATAATTGAATGAATACTGCGAATGTAATCTATGAATACCACAAATGTGATTAATATCATGAGTATAATTAATGAATATCATGAGTGTAATTTAAAAAAAAAAGTGGTGGTGGATTCAGATGTCACTGCCAATGGTTAGAGAATGTCTCTCCTTGCTCAGGATCTACTCAGGTTTAAGAATGTAGGCCTCCTTGTCCTTGCTGACTTCATTGGGCTGTGACCAACTGGGAAACCTGTATATTCAGATTTAATTTATATATATGCTCTTAAAGTTATATATATACTTTCAAAGTTATATATATACATTTAACAGATTTTGTTCCCCCAGTCCTCAAACACCTTTAGAGATCTAAGAATACAGCATTTAATATAAAAGCTTTGGATGATAAAGATACATGTCAGCTCCTGGCAGCATCCTGTATCTCCTCCAAGAAGACGGATGGCCGCAGAAGAACTTCCACCCGGAAGCTCATGGCAGGGCTGGCCATGCAGTGAAAAGCTGACATCCTGTCCAGACTGAATAAGAGGAGCAACAGGGATCAACTGTCCTCTCTGCCAAGACAGGTAGGATGACCTCCCCAAATTTCTACTCCACAGAAAAAATCTGTCAGATCTTCTGGGCCTATCTGCTGAACAAGTGCTGCCTTTGGGCTTCTGCCCCCACAACGACCACGGAGAGACTTGGAATTGCTACCTAGGTAGCTGGAAAGCTGTCTCACGTCTTAAATTTATCCTTCTCTCTCTCTTCTCTCCTCTTTCCTATCTTTCTCTTCGTCTCTCTGTTATAACAAACCATTTTTGCATGGCTGCAGCGTCTGGGTCATGAATGAGTGCCCGCTGCTGCCCTGCCACCATGCCCACATGGTGTGGGTTGCCCGCGAGCCCGTCACTGCATCTGCCCAGCATGCCTGGATGTTCCCCTGCACACAAGGGACACCCTCAGGGTGCCCCATGAATATATCGTAACAGCCAGTCCTCATCCTCTGTCTTGCTCACCACCGAGTGAGGCAGGCTGCTGGCCTGTGAATTACCAGGCCCGCTCCTGTTTCCACCCCGTCTCACTGTGGAAGCACCACTGTTACAGACACACCACTGCGTCTGATTTTATGTGGGTTCTGGGAATGAAACGCGGCTCCTCAAACTTGTGTGGCAAGAACTTCTAGTCACTGAACTCCTCAACCCAAAAAACATGAATTCCAACGCCAAGTGTTGAGTGCATGTCTGTAATCCCAGTACTTGGGAGGTAGAGGCAGAAGGATAAGACGTTCAAAGCCTGCCTTGGCTACATAGTGAGCTTGAGGCCAACCTTAGTTGTGAGGTTTTGAGATCTTGTCTCAAAAAAAAAAAAAAAAAAGCAAAAGAACAAAACAAACAAAACCAAGTGAATTCTAATCTTTAACTATGGCTTATTGCAGCCGAAATCTATAACCGACCAGGCTGACACCCTGTTATTCACACTTCCTCCCACCTTTTCACCTTAAGCCTCTGCTGAACTACCACACTAAAGTTATGTTCCCCAGACCAACCAGATGTGCTGTGCTAAAAAAAACAAAACAAGAAACAAACAAACAGAATAACAACACACACACACACACACACACACACACACACACACACACACACACAC
>CABHPH010136322.1:18114-37520 GCA_902168325.1 Peromyscus nudipes
CACACACACACACACACACACACACACACACACACACACACACACACGTCTCTGGTACACACTTCTACATTCCCCTACCTCTCAAGAAGAAACAGGACAAACAAGACAGTTTCTTCTGTGTCCCCACAAGGCCGGGGGCAGGTTTCTCCCACCTCTTACTGTCACCTCTAGCTGGACTATAAGCTCCCTGCTCCAACCTCCAGCTAACCATAGAGCTACCATTAAGTGGCTACTCAATAAATGTCTAAGTTTGCATGTCTATCTGTCTGTCTCTCTGTCTCTCTCCCTCCCTCCTTGTCCCCCACCCCAAGATTTTGCTATGTAGCCCAGGCTGGCCTTGAACTCCTGACCCTCCTGCTTCAGGGTTCTCAGTTCTAAGGACAGGTACATCCCTCCAAAGTTACCTCAGTAAATGTCTTTGAACTGAACTATGATGCCCTCATTCCTAAGATGAAGTGGGCGGGGAAGATATTCAACATAAAGAATTTTGACCATTATTAGAAAGGACAGGCAATGTGGAATTTGTGGTTCCAAACTTGACAAAATTCAAATTCAGAGTGGTTGGATGTCACTATAGGCAGAACTATTAATAGTTTTCTGACCCATCAAAGATTTCTGACCCAAGCTTTAAATAGGAGCCACATACAAATAAAAAGCAGCCAGGCGGTGGTGGCACATGCCTTTAGTCCTAGCACTTCGGAGGCAGAGGAAGGAGGATCTCTGTAAATTGGAGGCCAGCCTGGGCTACAGAGTGAGTTCCAGGACACCAAAGGCTACACAAGGAAACCTTGTCTCAAAAAACAAAAGAGTAAACAAACAACAGCAACAACAAAATACAAATAAAAAGCAACTTCAGGTGGTCTACAGAGTTCCAAGACAGCTGGATCTGTTACACAGAGAAACACTGTCTCGAAAAACCAACCAAACAACCAAAAAAGGCAACTTTGGGGTAATGAGTATAATTCAATTGTCAAGTGTGCACTTAGCTTGTGTGAGGTCCTGGGTTCAATCCCTAGCATCAAACCCAAAAACTCAACCAAACAAATTAAAAACAAAACAAAACAACAACAACAACAATAAAAAAAAACAACCATTATTTTCACATATTCCTTAACATGAGAAGTAAATGTTTGTCAAGTACATGAAATATCCCCCCAACACAGGAGTATTCAGTAGTTCAACTTACGGCCCATCAAAGACACGCAAGGAAGACAGGCTGAAGCACAGCTACAGTTCCTTCAAAGGAGGCCACAGGCTCTAAAAGCAGGGAGCAGCAAGCCAGCCTTTCAACATGTGAGGTGGAACTCCGCAGGAGGGCCCTTGCCTGGCGCATACAGGCCATGGGTTTGACCCTCACAACCCATATCGAAAGGGAAAAGGTGCTAATATGACTGGTAGAAAACAGATGAAGCCTGTTGTGTAAGAAATTCTCACATGTAAGAGAATTCATAGATGTGTATAGAAAGAAATTAATAATTTTTTAAAAGATTTATTTTTAAAATTATGTTTCTCTCTCTCTCTCTCTCTCTCTCTCTCTCTCTCTCTCTCTCTGTGTGTGTGTGTGTGTGTGTGTGTGTGTGTGTGTTTGTGTGCACATGCATCAGCTCTCCCTGGAGCTGAGCTTACAGGCAGTTGTGAGCTGCCTGATATCGGTGTGAGGAATCAAACCCCGGTCCTTGGGAAGAGCAGTACGTACTTCTACCTGCTAAGCCATTTCTCTAGCCCCCAGGGATGAATAATTTTTTATGAAAGAGTAATTAAGCCTAATAACTGGAAATGCAACTTAGGCTGTGAGACAGGTTGGCATTTATTTTACTTGGGGTACCAGAAAGACCTCCTAGGTTGAGGAGCAAACAGCTGGGGGGGTATGTCATTCATACAAAGACGTCCCTGGAATTTACACAGCTGTGAACAACCTGCAGAATGAGTGTTGCATACAGTGGTTGGTTGGTTGTTATTTTTTGAGGCAGGGTCTCATAAAGTCCAGGCTGGCCTCAGATTCACTATGCAGTGGAGGGTACCCTGGATCTCCAGATCCCCATCTACCTTCCCAGTGCCAGGATTACAGCGAGTGTCACCACACCCAGTTTAATGTCTTATATTTTCCTAGTTTTTTTTTTTTAAATGCAATGGTGCACAATAGCCCACAGGTTATTGTCAGTATCAACACTGGACCACACAAGAGGAAACAGATGGAAAAACATTTGGGATGATTGGTAACTTAACAATGTGTTAAGATTACATTTCTAAAAGTTAAAAAGAAATTAAATAGTTCCTTTAAAAAGACAGACTAAGTCAAAATTCTACCATAATGTTCTCTACATCAAAAGGAAGCGATAAAGATACATACATTCATATTTAAATAGTCACGGTTTGGGAGACATCTATATAAGAGAGAAGTCATAAAGGGAAAGACAGATTTACCTGCACCAAACAAACAAAAAATAACCCCACAATTCTGTTTCAGAAACAAACTAAAATATTAACAAGAGAAGCAGAAACTATCTACAATATAAACATCATTAATTCAAGATCTTTAAATGCACAGATTTTAAAAAATGAAATAGTAGAGCTGGAGAGACGGCTCAACGGTTAGGAGTACATACTACTCTTACAGAGGACCGGGTCCAGTCCCCAGCACTCACACCAGGTGGCTGACAACCACCTGTGACTCCAGGGTCAGGGGATCCAATGCCTCTATTCTCCAAAGCACCTACACTCTCACACACTCACACACACAATTAAAAATAATAAAAATAAACCCTTTAAAAAAAAAGAAAGAAATCCGCCAGGCAGTGGTGGCGCATATCTTTAATTCCAGCACTTGGGAGGCAGAAGCAGGCAGATCTCTGTGAGTTTGAGGGCAGCCTGGTCTACAAAGCGAGTTCCAAGACAGGCTGCAAAGCTACATAGAGAAACCCTGTCTTGATAAACAAACAAACGAACAAACAACAGAAATCCTAGATGGGCAACGATGGCAAACACCATTAATCCTAGCACTCAGGAGACAGAGGCAGGCCAATTTCTGTGAGTTCGAGGCTAGCCTGATCTACAGAGTGAGTTCCAGGACAGCCAAGTCTATACAGAGAAACACTGTCTCAAAAAATCAAAATAAATAAGTAAATAAATAAATAAATATTTTGGGGGGGTTTTTTTGAGACAGGGTTTCTCTGTGTAGTTTTGCGCCTTTCCTGGAACTCACTTTGTAGCCCAGGCTGGCCTTGAACTCACAGAGATCCGCCTGGCTCTGCCTCCCAAGTGCTGGGATTAAAGGCGTGCGCCACCACAGCCCGGCAATAAATAAATTTTTAAAGATTAAAAAATTAAAAAAAAAAGAAATCCTGTCTTGGTGTGATGACATACATATATAATTCTAACATTTGACAGGCTGAGCAGGGATATTGCAAGTTTGAGGCCAGCCTGGGCTATAGAGCAGGACTTGCCTAAAAAAAGTTATACCCATAAAGTCTCACCAACATGACTTCCTAAACATGAGCTGAACAAGAACAACAGACATGCTAAACTGGACAGGGAAAGATTGCAGGGCCTCCACCCTACCCAAAGAACTACAGGCAACACAGGACTGCTTAGAGGAAGAACAGTCTTCCCCAGGGACGAGCACACCAATTGGTTGTCCAATGTCAAATGGTCAGCCCTGAAAACATACACATAAGTAACACTATACAGACTGAGAAGGATATATTTAGGAATATATATATATATATATATTCACATACATATATGCATGCAACAACAATCAATGGAAAAAAGAGGTCATGAATTAGAAAGAGAGCAAAGGGGTATATGGGAGGGTTTAAAGGGAGAAAAGGGAAGGGGAAATGGTGTAATTATAATCTCAAAAAATAAAAGAAGTAATAAAAAATTGCCAAAAAACAAACAAACAAAAAAACATAGCCCCTATGAAACAATGTATCTAGGTAAGGTTATCCATGATTACTAAACCCATGGCAGTCAACAGGTTTATAACAAATAGGTCCCATTGGAAAGACCAGAATCAGGCTCAGCATCACAAACAGTGAGATGAGCTGACAACCGTGTGCCCCTTAATCACGGCAAGCGGGAAATGCAGTGCACAGCACAGCTTAGAAAGTATGTTTGCACTTCCAGATTTAATCTAAATCCACCAGTGTCTGGCTCTCCCGGCTTACTAGAAACAGGCAGATTTAATAACATGAGAATGAGGCTCAAGAACAATCAAAGTAAACTGTAAATGATAAAAAAATCCAGAAGACTGCTTATCTTGGGGTGGGCACAGACTAGAAAGGGCAGAACTGGGCGTTTCTGATTTGAATAGTCGTCAGTGCACTGAGTGCCATGAATCACTCTCGACATCCGTGCACTATAAACGCTGCTGATTATATAGAATACCTTGAGGGGTTTGTTGTGTCTTGTTTTTGTTTGCTTTGCTTTTGATTTTGGAGATAGGGTCTCACTATGTGGCCCTCACTATGCGGACCATACTGGTCTTGAACTCACCATATCCAGCCCAAGTTTTAAAAACAGAAAGAGAAATGAACTCTTGCTGATTTCCCACCACCACCTCGTAGAGCTAGGAGCCAGGGACGAGGCCAAGAGCAGGTGGCCCTGTACTGAACCCAAGCGCCTTCCCCACCACGGCCACTGCACACAAGAGGCTGGGAAGGAGCAAGGCCCAGGCAATGCAGCTGGGGTGTGCACAGGCAAGCTTCATCGCGCTGGTGTTCATTCGAGTAAGCCCTCTTTCCCTTTAAAGGACGTGAAGTCATTTCCTCTATGCACCCAGCACACTGGCACATGTGACTGCACCTCATCTGAGAAACTGAGGACCAGAGCCTTTCAGATTTTGTAATTTTCTGAACTTTGTAGTATTTGAATATGCATAGGTATAAACACAAAATTCATTTCTGTTTGGTGTACCATTTGTATGCATAAACTAAAAGTAATTTTATTTAAAATGTTTTTTGACTAAAAACAAGTTTCGTAGTATGGAATTTTCCAGTTATGACATCATAACAAGTACACAAAAAGTTCAGACTTTGGACCATTTGGGATTTCAAAATTTCAGATTATGGATGCTGCCCCATGATGTGAATGAGACAGCTAAAGCTGTGACTGGCCAAGACGAGTGGTGCCTACCTCTAACCCCAGCACTCGGGAGGCAGAGGCAGGTGCATCTCTGTGAGTTTGAGGCCAGCCTGGTCTACAGAGTGAGATCCAAGGCAGCCAGGGCTACATAGGGGGAGTTTTAAAAAAAACCCAAACAAGCAAACAAAAGCTACGACTGTGCTTGAGGCTAGAAACTCAGAAGAGTGAGCTGCAGAGAGGTGTAAGGATCCACGGGATGTGCCTTGAAATGACAGGACCGCCTGGGAAGTGAGGTCAACTACAATCGTGTGAAGAGGAGTGGAGCCTCTCCCTACGCAGCCCATCCTTTATCCTTACCTCCACGCTCACCCCAGGAAATGACCTGGCTGCCTGATGTGGTCTGAGCTACCTCTCCAGTACCCCCTTTATGTTTCTGTTTTTGACTGTTTTTGTAGTATTAGGGATTGAACCCAAGCCCTCACACAGTTTAGGCAAGCACTCTACCACTGAGCTACACCCCCCATCCCTCTTAACTTTTGAGATAGGGTCTCACTAAGTTGTCCAGGTTGTTCGTGAATGCATTCTGTAAGCCAGGCAGGACTTGAACTGTGATCCTCCACCTCAGCCTCCTAAGTAGCTGGGATCACAGTCCTGTACCACTAGGCCCATCGCTTCCCTTCACTTTCATTATTCACAACACGACCTTATGTCGTAGGAATGCCCTCCTCTCTACGTGTGCACACTGAAGCACCAAGAAGTGGAGAGATTCCCATTACCACTCAACTAGCCAGAAGCAGCTCAGCATCTGAATCCAGGAAACCCACATCCACAGGCCAGGCAACAATCACAACTCAGCTTATAGGCAGAGAGCACCTTCTTCAAGTTGGTGGTTCAGTTCTTAGCACCACCAGTCACTGGCGAAGGAATCCTGGACAAGCTGCTGAAGGTGTCTGAAGCCCAGTTTCATATACATCATGGGTCTAACAGCAACTTGCTTAAAGGATTTGTTGGGCATGGTGGAGTGTACCTATAATCCTAGCACTGTAGAGGCTGAGGCAGTAGATTATGAAATGCAGGCCTGCCTAGACTGGACAGTGTATCTCAGGGCCAGCCTGGCTTGTATAATAAGAGCGCATTCCAACCATACAGACCCCAGGAAAACAGCTCTTGGGGAGGGAAACTAAGCAGCTATAGGAAAACGAACAATCTTCTCATGGGTTTACTTGCTGAAAACATGCTCAATTCCCAAACAGTTGGTCACCACCCCTGATCTGCTCTCACCTACTAGTAGAATGAGCCTTCCAGTGCACAAAGATTTTAAAACCACACTGCTGTGTTTCAGAGGGATGGAATAAAAAATAAAAACAAACCAAGAACTCACCTAATGCTCTGACAATTCGCATCAGGACCTCCCCAACTTTCATTCTGGTTTCTGGAGTGTGCTTGTCTTTGCCACTATCGTATTTGGCCAACAGGTCAACCAAGATTTCTTCAGGGTACACATCTGAGAGAAGGGCCACCCCTGGGGTTCAAAACAGAAAGAAAGAATTCATTATTTAGGACAGAAAGGCAAGTAAATCTAGATATCATAATGGGTGAACACAAAGACTTATTTATTTTTACATCTATTAATTTGTGTGTGTGTGTGCGCGCGCGTGCGTGTAGATCAGAGGACGAGTTGTAAGAGCCGGTTCTGTCCTTTCACCCTCCTGCATCCTGGGTAAAGAACTCAGGCCATCGGGCACCTTTACTCTCTGATCCATTTCACCAGCCCATATAAAGACACTCCAAGCGCAGCTGTAACTCTTAAGGCCACACTGCTCCCTGGACAGATGACCCTTGTAAACAGAAGGTAGTGACTGGAGTCCAGATCCTCAGATTTGCTAATTCTAGCCAGGGCTCTCATGTAGTGCCACTGACATTCTATGATCTCAGGGCTATGGACAAATGAAGTATAGGCTAGATCACCACATGTCATGGCTGGATTCGCACAGCGGCAAGGAATGAGGGATTCTCCAGATTCTAGACTCTAGAGTTTGATGAACAGACTTCAGAACTAGATTCTCCAGACTCTAGAGTTTGATGAACAGAAGTGTTCTGTGAACATCAGCCCAAAGCACAGCAGTGCTCCATGCCTTTGCTATAGCTCTTCATTACAGTGTGATTTCTCTTATAAAATTCTAATTGTAAGAGCATTTTTCCTAAGGAAATGTTTCAAAGCCTTACGGGCATGACAGGTATTAAATGATTTCATGGATCTCTTCACCTATCCACGTCAGGCCTCCACAGTATGTACCCAACATGAGTGCTATCATGTCTGAGTCTAGCTCCACATTCAACCTCAGCAGGGAGGCAGTGACGGGAGAGATGGCCTTGGAGAGTAAAGGCTGCTGGTCTCCAAACTACAGAAATTGTACTGCTCAGGGAGGAAAGTTGTCCCCTTCTAAAGGAAGGGTGTGCACTCTTCCTGCAGCCAGGAAAATGAAAGCTGCAAATGGGGTTGGGGATTTAGCTCAGTGGTAGAGCACTTGCCTAGCAAGCGCAAGGCCCTGGGTTTGGTCCTCAGCTCCAGGAGAAAAAAAAAAAGAAAAGAAAAGAAAAGAAAAGAAAAAAGAAAGCTACAAATAAAGGAGGAAATGGTTTTGGAAGTCTCCCTGCTTTTACCTTAACCTCTCATGTCCTCAATGCCAGGTCTGCTTTTCTCAGCAACCTTCTAATTGCTCTGCCGGCTTCTACCTTTATTCCTTATTGCAACGGAACAACTGTTTAAAAATACACATCAGGCTGGGCGTGGTGGCGCATGCCTTTAATCCCAGCACTCGGGAGGCAGAGCCAGCCTGGTCTACAGAGCAAGATCCAGAACAGGTACCAAAACTACACAGAGAAACCCTGTCTCGGAAACAAAAAACAAAACAAAACAAAACAAAACGAAAAAAAATACACATCAGCCCCTTCATTCTTCTGCCCCAAGCCGTCAATGTGCCCCTCTTCCTCTGGGTTCTTAACCGCTGAACCACCTCCCTCCTTCCCTCTTCCTCTGAATAGGAAGCCTCATCCCTTCACTGCCTACTCTTCCTCTTGACTCACCCTCTCTCCACGATCCAAGAACCAAGGAGGCCTTTTTGAACACGCCAACCTTCGCTCACTTGTCCTGAGCAATTAGTTGTTTTGGGACTTTGTTGTTGTTGTTTGTTTTTTAATTTTTTTTTTTTTTTTTTTTGTGTGTGTGTGTGTGTGTGTGTGTTTTGTTTTTTGAGACAGGGTTTCTCTGTATAACAGTCCTGGCTGTCCTGGATTGCCAGCCTGCTCCCCAACTCCTCGCTCACACCCTGTTTTGGAATATAAAGTAGCAGACTTCTTCCACTTCTATTATCACTTGACCCTTCTTGCCTGCCTTGCATTCTTCTTAGAACACAGCACTGCTGTTTAGCTCACACAATCCCTTATGGATTGTCTGTTCTTCTCCTCAGAATGCAAATTGCATAAAGTCAAGGATTTGTTTTATTCCTCACTGTATCACCAATGCCTAGAAATGGGCCAGCACACAGTAGGCATTTAATAACTGTTTGCTCAATGAGTCTATGAATGAATGAATGAGCAAAAACGGCTCAAAGAGTCAGATGTGGTTTATGTCTGCCATCCCAGCACTCAGAAGGACCACAAGTCTGAGGCTAGTCTGGGCTGCAGAGAGTAGATTCCAACGCAGCCTGGGCTGCAAAGTGAAACTGTTTCAAAGCCATAAAGAAAAGGAAGAGGGGGGAAAAAAAAAGGAGAAAGAGGAGATAAGGAAAGAGGAGGGGAGGAAAAGAAGGTGGTGGCGGTGGTGGTGGCAGCAGCCACTATGGCTCAAAAATAACCGTGCTAGAAATCCCAGAAATGTATAGAGAGGATGGCGAGGGAGTCAGCATAAGCAACACTCGAGGACCTATACTTATTTTCATTTAGGTTTGCCATTCTATTGTTTAACCCTATCTTCAGGAACGTCTGCAGATTATTTTCTATAGTATAGGTTGTGAGTCTCCCCTCATTTACATATCACACCCACGGTCTTCACTGCACCTGCTGAGGGCTGCACCTGTCTACTTACCCTCTTGTCTATCTTCCCCACCACCCCTATTTCCAAGGAGCCTGGGAAGCCTCTGCATGTGGGCTCACACCTCATGTGAGCAGAAGCTCTGCTCGAATGGAGTTTCAGGCTGTGACAGGAAAAGAAATACAGTCCCCTCGACTGTGTAAACTGATGGAGAAGTCTTTGGGAATTCCAGGTAGAATCAGGGAATATTCTAGCTTAAGAAATATGTCTTAAAAAAAAAAAGAAAGAAATACGTCTGTGGGTTAAGGAAATATAAATGAATTCTTTACTAAGAAAGAGAAAGGAAATAGCTTCTAGATTCTGGAAAAACCTCAAAGAACAGTGAAATGGCCCGTGGCAGCTGCAACCCCAGCCGGCTTGGATCACTGGTGGCCTGCAAGCCTTCACTGCAGCTGCTCTTACCCAGGGGCTCAGACTCAGATGCAGGGAGTCTGTGTCCTTCAGGAGTAGAGATGTGACTCTGTCATGAACAGCGGGGAAATGAGATTTGCTGTATAAAACTCTGACCCCTAGCATTCCTGAAAAACCATCCTTTCCTGATGTCTCTCCTGCCTTGTTTATTTCTATTCTCTCTCTTTCTAGCCTTTAGCAGAAATAGTTATTTATTTCTTTGGACATATTATTCCAGCTAAACAAGCTCAGATGTGAGGCTGTGACACCATCTACTCTCCGGGTTCCCCGCTGGGGTTCCTTTGGGAACCAGTGGTTTCCCCTTTCCCATTCCCTAGTTAGGTGTGCTAATAACCCACTTGCCCTCCCTCTGGGTGGGACTCATACCCCAGGTTGGCAAATTACACCACTCTGTCCCATCCCCACCATAAGGATTCATTCAGGAAGGGGAAAGGAGGCTAGATCCCAGAACACAGGTTGGAACTCCATGAAAAGGTAGCCTCCACCCCTTTGTCTAAATTAATGTCCTGGAGTTTCCAGTGGCCACTATGAAGATAAAAACCCACCCAGCAAGACACCAACATAGAGCCAAGCTAAGGGAGGAGGGAAAGGGAAGAGCCCTGAGTGATCCTCTGGGCCTCCAGGTCTAACTGTGCTCCTACTTAGCAGACATTTTGGATACACAACTAATAAACACTATCTTATGCTTGTGTCAGTTTCTTTTTCCTCCCTCCCCTCTCCTCCCTCCCTCCCTCCCTTTCAATTCTTCAACCAAAGGGATTCTAAAATACCTTCTGTGCTGGCTAGGTTTATGGCAACCTGACACAGGCTAGAATTACTTGAGAGGGAACCTCAATTGAGAAAATGCCTCAATAAGATCAGCCTGGAGGGCATTTTCTTAATCCATGATCGCTGCCAGAAGGCCCAGCCCATGGTGGGTGGTGCCATCCCTGGGCTGGTGGTCCTGTGTTCTGTAAGAAAGCAGGCTGAGCAAGCCATGGGGAACAAACCAGTAAGCAGCACCCTTCCATGGCCTCTACGTCAGCTCCTGCCTCCAGGTTCCTGCCCTGTTTGAGTTCCTGTCCTGGCTTCTTCTACAGTGAACTGTGATGTGGAAGCACAAGCCAAACCAACCCTTTCCTTCTCAGCTTGCTTTGGTCATGGTGTTCCATCACAGCAATAGAAACCCTGACTAGGACACCCCTTTTAGATTTTTTTCTTTTCTGTTCTCTTCCTATAATGCTGAAGTCGAAGCTCCAGCAGGCAGCATTAACTACCCACACTCTTCTACAAAAGGGCACCGATGGCTAAGCACAGCCCCACTTCCCACAGCCCTGGGTTCACTGGCCAAGTTTATCTTCCTGCTAGGTCACTACTCAGACAACTACCAAGGGCCATCTGACTGCTGCTTGAAGTTTTCCTTCTAGAATGCAGCTGCTGCCTTAGAGTTTATCTGGGGCATAAAGGAAGTGTCAGCCTCACTCACTAGACAGCAAGAAGAACCATATATAAAGAGAAGATCCTGACAGTACAAAGGATGAGACTGTGCTTATTTATTTAATTTATTGGGGGTTATTATTTGTAAGGGTTTCTAACTTTGTCATGCTCGGGTACAGCATAGGGCACAGGGGAACTGGCTCAACAGGGAAACTCTTACTCAAAGTCCAGCTCGTAACAAAACACCAACTTTGCAAAGTAACTGTTTCCCTGTGCCCCCCAGAGACTTAGATTACAAGGAGAAATCTATTGATCAAAGCAGTGACCTCCACATGATCCCTTAGCATGCTGCCAAATCATCTGGAGAGCCTTTCAGTGGGAAGGAGTGGGTGCAGGGGAAGGCTCGACTCATTATCAGAAAGGTGGATAGCTCTAACTGGTGATGCTGATTGGATATATCCCAGGAGCCTGCTAAGCCATTTTGACTTCAAAACTAATCTGCCTTGCTTTTCCCGGGCAGATAAACAACTACACAAAATACTTGCTCAGTTTGGAAAACTGCGGACTCACTCAAGCTCCTTAGGTGCTTTTGCAAACCAAACTGTAAGAGGTATACAAACCACACAGATTGTGCAGCGCCTTTACATGGGCTATTCAGATTAGACCAATCTATATACAGAGAAAGTAGATGTAATGGTTACCTAAGGCTGTGAGAGTTAATAGAGACGATAAGCAACTACTACTAGACACAGAGTCTTTCTGGAGTGATTTAGAACATTCTAAAACTGACTGTCAAAATGGTACACATCCAGCCGGGCAGTGGTGGTGCACATCTTTAATCCCAGTACTTGGGAGGCAGAGCCAGGTGGATCTCTGTGAGTCTGAGGCCAGACTGGTCTACAGAGTGAGATCCAGAACAGACACCAAAAACTACACAGAGAAACCCTGTCTAGAAAAACAACAACAACAACAACAACAAAAAATGGTACACATCCTATGACTGTAATAAAAACTACTCAATTGTACATTAAAAAAAATTGTCAGTGGTTAAGAGTATAAACTATTCTTGCAGAGGACCCGATTTCAGTTCTATGCGTCTTCCAATTCCAGGGGATCTAATGCCTTTGGCCTCTGAGGGCACCAGTATTCATTCATTCATTCATTCATTCATTCATTCATTCATTCATTCACACACACACTTTTTTTTTTAATCTTTGAAAAACATAGCTGGGTATGGTGACACACGTCTTAAATCCCAGCACTTGGTGGTAAGAAAACTGTTGTTACTATTGTTTTAAGGAAGAGTCTCACAATTTAGGCCAGGCTACTGAACTTCTGATCCTCCTGCCTCAGCCTCCCCAATGCTTGATTATAACCACATCCTATCAAACTCTGATTTCTTGAATGTACAGATTGTTCTTTCCCCTCGTGCTGGGGATGGATCCCGGGGCCATTTATTACATCTCTATCTTAAATGGTACCCTTCACATGGGTGACCCTAAAGTAAGTAAACACAGTATCTTAGAAAATATCTATGTGTGCTGAAACGTCACATGGTACACCGTGAACATGTACAGCGTAAACTTTTATTATATTTATTTATGTATGCATGTGTACATGTGACATGGTGTGTATGTGGAGGTCAGAGGACAACTTTCAGGGGCTGGGCCTCTCCTTCCACCATGTTGGTTCCAGGGATTAAACTCAGGTCACTGACCTTGGCAGCAGGTGCCTTTACCCACTGAACTATCTTGTCCTCATTTTTTCTTTTCTTTCTTTCTCTCTCTTTCTCTTTTTAAGACGATCTCAGCTGGGTACATACAGCAAAGGCTACACAGAGAAACCATGTCTTGAAAAAGAGAAGAACAGGAGGAGGAGGAGGAGCAGGAAGAGGAGGAGGAAGAGGAGGAAGAGGAGGAAGAGGATGACGATGATGATGACGACGACGACAAGATTTCATTACATAGCCCTGGATGGCCTTGAACTCACAGAGATCCACCTGCTTCCCAAGTGCTAGGATTAAAGGCCTGTATACCCATACCTGGCCCCCTTTATATTTTTATGTGTTACTTAAAGATAACCTTCTTTGTTTCTTTTTTTCTTTCCTTTCCTTTTCTTTTCCTTTATTTATTTATTTATATATATATATTTTTTGAGGCAGTTTCTCATGTAGCCCAGGCTGGCCTCAAATTCATCATATAGCTGAGGATGACCTTGAACTTCTCATTCTCCTTCATCTATCTTCCAAGTGCCCAATAAATCTAGACAGAAATCTAAAAAGAAAATATGAACTATTTCATATTTTTTTTTTTTTAGGATTTAGATAGATAAAAATAGGATGAACTAGCACGGCATGTCTCGAATGTGAAGGGGAATGCAGTGCCAAGGGCAGAGTTTCAGCTCCAAGCAGGCTTTGGCTGTCCCTGCGGTGTAAGAGAAAATGGCTTCCCATCAGTGAGCTAAATGAGGGAAAGTCAAGGATTTCACATTTCATAGAATGTCTTGCATTCTTAAGAAAATGGTCTACTAGTTTAAAGACAATTAAAATTCTGCATTAAGTCAGAAATTCTACTCCAAGAATTTATTCTAACACACACATCAGTACAAGTACATAATTACTATGCATAAAAGCATCGCTGTAGCACTATTTATAATAGGAATGACTCAAATCAAATTAAATGTTCATGAATAGAGAGCTGGTTAAATCACGGTCATTCATCCAGTGAAATCCAATGCACCCCTCCCCCACAAAAATGAAGCAGCAGCTTTTTAAAAGCTGTTATGAAATTAATTCCAAGCTCCATTATTAAGCGAAAGCTGAGATTAGAACAGTGTGTTCAGAATTCAACTGTACTTAAAACAGCGGAAATACACACTTATCAAATATTCCCAGAATAGACATGGAAGTCTAAGCTACATTTGTGACCAAATGTGGCATAATAACCATAGACATCTATGTTTTCATCTTCCTTAAAGCTCACTCTCGTGGTAATGAAGGAGGAGGAGGGGGGAAAGAAGGGGGAGAGGGAGGAGGAGGGGGAAAGAAGAGGAGGAGGAAGGAGGAGAAGGGAAGGAGGAGGAGGAGAGGGGAAGGAGGGGGAGGGTGAAGGAGGGGAGAGTTGAGGGAAGAGAAGGGAAGGGAAGGCATAAGTCCACAAAGAGGAAAAAGGGACAAGTGTCTACGTGTGGAGTGTTCATGAACATGAACGTGGAGTAGAGCAATAACATGTGTATGGCAGAACTGCTGGGTCGTTTGGGAAAATTTAGTCACAAAGTACTTGGAAAAGGAAGCAGACATAGAACACAGGTTGATCACTGAGCTTGGCTTACTGATGAACATCCACACAGCCAGTAGCAAACGCTGACCAAAGACAGAGTCAAAAATTGGAACTGGAGGGGCGGGCTCAAGAGATGGTCCAGTGACTAAGAGCATGTGTTAATCTTGCAGAAGACCCAGGTTCTGTTCCCAGTGCTCACACAGAAATTACAATTACAATCTTTTTTTGTTTTCCCCCGAGACAGGGTTTCTCTGTGTTGTTTTGGAGCCTGTCCTGTATCTCACTTTGTAGACCAGGCTGGACTCGAACTCACAGAGATTCACCTGGCTCTGCCTCCCGAGTGCTGGGATTAAAGGCCCGGCATACAATTACAACCTTAACATCAGTTCCAGGGGATCTGGCGCCCTCTTCTGGCCTCTGTAGACAACAAGTACACACAAAGTGCACATACATACATGTGGGCAAAACACTTACACACATACATTAAAAAACAAATCTCTTAAACACGAAACAAAAACAAAACAATAACAACAAAAAAAAGAAAGAAAGAGGTTGGGTGGTGGTGGCACATGCCTTTAATCCCAGCACTTGAAAGGTAGAGGCAGGTGAATCTCTGTGAGTTCAAGGCCAGCCAGGTCTAAAATTGAGTTCCAGGACAGCCAGGGCTACATAGGGAAACCCTGCCTCAAAAAACAAACAAACAAACAAAAAACCCAAACAAAAAAATAACTAAAGAAAATTTAAAGGTTAGGGTTTTTTTTTTTTTTTTTTTTTTTTTTAAGGAAACAAAGGAAATGGGTGTATATGGTAGCATACACATGTAATCCTAATGCTTGGGAGGTAGAGGTAGTAGGATCACAAGTTCAAGGCTATACTCTACTACATAGTGAATTTGAGTCCAGTCTAGGCTATATAAACTCTGTCACAAAACAAAAGAAAAAACCACCACCACCAACAAAAACCCACATGGGAAAACATTAGGAGAACCAGTTTAGTGTGACTGTATCTGTACTTGTACTCAGCGACATCTAAGGTGTAGAAAATGAGTAGACAGTTTGGTGGTGATGGTGCACACCTTTAATCCCAGCACTTGGGAGGCAGAGGCAAGCGGATCTCTGTGAGTTTGAGGCCAGCCTGGTCTACAGAGTGAGATCCAGGACAGGCACCAAAGCTACACAGAGAAACCCTGTCTCAGAGGAAAAAAAGAAAAGAAAATGAGTAGACAGGGATGGACTCAGTGATTAAGAGCTTTAGTTGCTCTTCCAGAGGACGTGGGTTCAATTCCCAGCACCCATAGGTTGCTTCCAACTGTCTGTAACTCTAGTTTCAGGGGATCTGACACTCTCTTCTGGCTTCTACAGGCAGTGAGCACAAGTAGTACACAGACATATAGGTAAGCAAAATACTCATACATGTAAAACAATAAAATAATAGTTTAGCCGGGCGGTGGTGGCGCATACCTTTAATCCCAGCACTCGGGAGGCAGAGCCAGGCGGATCTCTGTGAGTTCGAGGCCAGCCTGGGCTACCAAGTGAGTTCCAGGAAAGGTACAAAGCTACACAGAGAAACCCTGTCTCGAAAAACCAAAAAAAAAAAAAAAAAAAAAAAAAGTTTAAAAAAGTTGATAATCCCCCATTTTTTTCTTTATCAAGAAAGATCTATGGGGCTGGAGAGATGGCTCAGAGGTTAAGAACAATGGCTGCTCTTCCAGAGGTCCTGAGTTCAATTCCCAGCACCCACATGGCAGCTCACAACTGTCTGTAATTTCTGTTCCAGGGGATTCGACACCCTCACACAGACATACATGTAGGGAAGCATCAATGTACATACAATACAAATAATTTTTTTTTTTTTTGGTTTTTCGAGACAGGGTTTCTCTGTGTAGCTTTGCGCCTTTCCTGGAACTCACTTGGTAACCCAGGCTGGCCTCGAACTCACAGAGATCTGCCTGCCTCTGCCACCCGAGTGCTGGGATTAAAGGTGTGCACCACCACCGCCCGGCAATAAATTATTTTTTTAAGAAAAGATCTATATAAGCATTTTATCTAGGACTTGGGAGGTCATTATTAGAAGAAACAATTTTAAAGGAATAGAGGTAAACCAAGTGGTAGTCCACACTGACAATCCCAGACCCAGGAGACAGATGCAGGAGGATGGTAAGTCTTAAGCCAGCCTGGACTACACAGTGAGAGCCTGTTTCAAAGAAAACAAATAGGGAGGTAGAATGACCTCTGGACCTCCACACTAGTGAGACAAAGATAAGGCCTTTAAAGGACTGTGTTCAATTACATAGTCACAGGCAGTGACCCAGCACTGAGAAGGCTGTGGCAGCACTCCCCAGTTCAAGGCCAGCCTGGGACGCACAGTGAATTACAGGCAAGCCTGGGACCTGAGTGGAATGCTGTCTCAAAAAGCCAAATAACAACAGCAACGACAAAGAACCATGTTCAACATACTAACAAATTTATTTAGAAAGCTAGAAAGACAAGAAAATACAGATCCATCTGTAGGGAAAGTTCTAGTTTGAAACAACAATGAACGATAGTCAGGGAAGTGGTCAGCTGAGCACAGTGATGGCTCCTGCAGTTCAGCGTTTGGGGGGCAGAGGAAGAGGCTTGCATAGCAAGTTCAAGGCCAGCCTGACCAAAGAGGCGAGAGAAGACAAAAGACACAAAGAAGCTTTCCTCATGTATCACTGATCTGTATTGGCCTCTCCTGTGGCTCAAGGTAGACCACATCAGGAGGAGGAGGAGGCCAGGCCTCAGCAAGACATGTTCTCCTTAGGATGGAAACAAGGCTAATTTCAACACTACGATTCCAGGAAATTGCACAAACTGGGGAAGTTAGCTATTATCTCAAGGAAGTGTGGGAACACACCTGAATAGCAGCTGTCTTTGTAATTAAAGTGAATGATAACATCCTGCATTCCAATATGATGTTTAGTTACTTGAAGGCTCCAAAGCTGTGCTAATTAGACAGGTCCCAACAAATTCCTACAGATTCAGGATGAGTGAGTGTTCCTCAAGCCTGAGGAAAAGCAGGGTTACACTAAGGAGCCTTGATGGCCAACAGCTGAAGATCTGTATGAACAGTACAGCAGCTAGCTCTTGAATTTTTCTTTTTTTGAATTTTTTCACACTACCGTGTGTGTGTGTGTGTGTGTGTGTGTGTGTGCTCATGCACATGCAAGCATGTCATGGAGGGCTCGTGGAAATCATTGGACTTGTGAGAGTCACTCCCACAAGTGGGTTATACAGATCAACTCAGGCCTTTACCTACTAAACTATCTCAGCAAGCTCTTTAATAAGGATCCAAGTAATAAACTCATACACTAAGATAACACTGAGGAATTTGTTTGAATAGTGTCCTAATTTCCACTTTGGAGAGGAAAAAGTAAGAAGATGTGAATAACCTGTGTTTACTGACAGCCACACTTATTGAAGTCCCTTGAATTGTGAAATTGTATTTTTTCCTTTTTTCAACACTTATTGAGTTTGTTCTTTGATAATTTTATACATATTTAACCTGCATTCTGATTATTATAACCGCCCTTCTTCTTATTTTTTGAGGCAAGACAGAGAGTCTCATGTAGCCCAGTTAGTTTTGAATTCATATGTTGCCAAGGCTGGACTTGGACTTGTGATCCTATCCCCTCGGGAGTGCTGGGAACACGGGTGTGACCTTAGCTCTGTGTGTATACGCAAGTGGGAGCCAGAGGTCAACACGAGGTGTTTTCTGAAGTCACTGATCGCTTTATTTTCTGAGACAAGATCTCACACTAACCTCATCAACTGACTAGATTGGCTAGTGAGCCCCAGAAATCTCCATCTCTGCCTCCCCAGCACTGGGGTTACCAGCGTGCATGGTCATATCTGTTTTTTATGTGAGAGCAATCTCAGGGCCTCATTTGTGCAGCAAGCACTTTACTGACCGAGCACCCCCAGCCCCAGGAAACACTATTTATGAAAAACTAACAGCAAACCACCAACACACAGCGAGTGTCCTGCATACACCAAGTACTGCAAATGCTTCCCTGCCGTCAATGCACCAGACAATCATCTGAAGAGGATCCATTACCATTTCTAATTTTACTGAGGAGACAGTGAAGAACAGAGAGTTGAGAACAGAGCTGGCACATGGCACAGCAGAGCTGTCATCCTTCACACTCGGCTGCTCTGCTCCACCACAGCCCACCCGGCAGCAGTGCCCAGGGGGAAACTACCAGAATTGTACAAGTCTCGTGAGTACTCTAACCCAAAGATAGCAAGCCTCACACTTTCAATACAGGTAACATTAGCCTCCCTCCAGGACATGTACTTTCGGAAGGACTCCGAGGTCCACAAGGAGAAGTGCCCTGCACGCTGTATCCAAAGTACACATTCACTGGGTCACTAGGCTCCCTGGGGACTATTTTTTCCCACTTGGTATATTTATTTAGCTTGTGAAGAAGGCAGATAGTGATATTAATAAAATTTATAAAAGCTTCTAATGTGAAATGCTGCCAGCAAGAGTCACGCAAAAGGGAAGTGGTAAGTGAGGGCTTCAGCCTGCTTTTTAACCAGCTACTCAAACTCCCCTACCCCATAACAGCTTTACAGGTCACTGCAAGCTCTACCTGGTCTCCCCAAACACAACCAAAGACAGATCTGCAAAGCACACAGTCTGCCTTGTCAGGGCTGCCTCTCCCAAGTAAGAACAACGGGTGAGGTCAGAGAGAAGCAGTAAGAGAGCAGACATCCAGAAAACCGTCATCAAGAGGGCTGTGGAGACAGCTCAGCGGGCAGAGAGCTCACGATCTAAGTGTGCGGACCCAGGTTTGAGTCCCCGGGATCCATGGGATGCTGGCTAAGGCAGTGCACACCTGCAATCCCGGTGCTCCTAGGGTGAGACGGGAAGTCTGCAGCGGTGAACAACAAAGAGACCATCTCAAACAAGGTGGAAATCCAGGACTAACAGCTGAAGCTGACCTCTGACCTGAACATGAGCACTGTGGTGAACACGTGTGTATGCCACACACACATACACACAAAGGTGCTCACACATATCATGTACACACATACTCTCTCTGTCACTCACAGGAAGGAAGGAAGGAAGGAAGGAAGGAAGGAAGGAAGGAAGGAAGG
>CABHPH010136322.1:37530-56358 GCA_902168325.1 Peromyscus nudipes
AGGAAGGAAGGAAGGAAGGAAGGAAGGAAGGAAGGAAGGAAGGAAGGAAGGAAGGAAGGAAGGAGAGAAGGAAGGAGAGAAGGAAGGAAGGAAGGAAGCAAGGAAGGAAGGAAGGAAAGAAAGAAGGAAGGAAGGAAGGAAACTGTCGAGAACACCATGATGATCAAGTGTTCCACTATGTATGAACAAAGCAGCTCTAATATACTGATTGAAACCAGGAGGGAGGGAGGGAGGGAGGGCGCAGCTTTGAAGGTAATCACTGCTCTATGTATGCAGAGCAACTTGCATTTCAGCTGATCATGAGTGAAAAATAAAGCTGTCATTCATTTAGTTCTCCTGAGACTATTTTCAGGGATCATTTCTATAGTTCATTAAACTCTCTTTACACAGCTTTCACAGAGTGAAAACGCACACCAAAAGAGGCATTTACTGGTAGGAAGAACAAAAGGGCTCCTGATGTTGCAGAACATAGCTGATTCACTCCTTGAGTCAACTCCAGGTAAGAGGCCAGGTTAGAAATAACCCTTTCTACACCTCCTGCAAGCCTCAAGCCAGGCAGTTGTGACCGGAGGGGCCAATGTGAACCCTGGCGGTTCACCTCCAGCCTACAGAGAAACTGCTGAATCAGCACAGCTGACTGAGGAAGCCACTTGGCCTAAAGCTCTGGCAAGATGGGGCTGATCTTCTACTTGCTCCAGCCAGTGACACAGACAGGGTAGAAGTGTTTCTTAAAGTGCCCCTTTTCCTTAATTACGCCCAGCAGATGTTCTAACGAGATAATGAGGCAAGCACTGGTGACAGGCACTCCAGGCTAGAACTGGCTTAGAGAAGCGATCTCTGCAAGCCCGGCAGCCATGAAAGTGATCACTGCAACCCCGGCAGCAATGAAAGTGATCACTGTGCCGGGCGGTGGTGGCGCACGCCTTTAATCCCAGCACTCGGGAGCCAGAGCCAGGCGGATCTCTGTGAGTTCAAGCCCAGCCTGGACTACCAAGTGAGTTCCAGGAAAGGCGCAAAGCTACACAGAGAAACCCTGTCTAGAAAAACAAAAAAAAAAAAAAAAAAAAAAAAAAAAAGAAAGTGATCACTGCAACCCAGGCAGTCAAGACGGGCAGGGCTCACACTGCAGCAGCATCCAGAGACCAGAGGGCGACTATTAACACATGGCAGAACCTTCTCTCCTGAAGACACACACAAGGACACTGCCTAGGACCTCATGGGTGACCACCTCGTGGTCAGATTCAAATTCTGTAGTAAGTACCAGCTTATAATAAGATGTATACAGAACTGACAGTGTGGCTTATAGGAAGAATATTTGCTTAGCACGTGTGAGGCCCTGGGTCAATTATAGGCACAACAAAAGGCAAGGAGACTAAGACATCTACAAGCAGAGGAGAAAGGAGAACCACTAAAACTTAACTTTAGGTACTAGAAAGAAGGCTCAGCAGTTAAGAGCACTAGTTGCTCTCCCAGAGGATCCAGGTTTGATTCCTAGACCCACACAGAAGCTACAGCTATCTCTGACCCCAGCCCTAGGGGATACAATGTCCTCTCTGGTCTCCAAAGGCACTGCACACAGGGGTTCATAGCACACATTCAGGCAGAGCACCCATATACATTAAAAATAATATATATATTATTAAGTGACTTTGCTTCTACAGCCAAAAAACTTGATTCCCTCTCACAGTGATAATATGACAGGTCACTGTAAAAGATTCAAACACCACAAAGAAGTATAAAGTGAAACAAAATTTCCCAGGTATACTGATACACACCTGTGATCTCGTGGTTTGGGAGGCTAAGGCAGGAGGATCAGAAGTTTGAGGCCAGCTTGTGCTACATGGTGAGCTCTAGACTAGCCTGGGCTACAGAGTGAGACCCTGACTGAAAAAAACAAAAACAAAAACAAAGACCCATATTCTAATGTTTAAAACCTTAAAACCTTAATATAAGTATATTCATTATATCATTGAAATAAAAAATAATTATTAGCCAATAATTATTAGCTGGATGGTGGTAATGCACACCTTTAAATTCCAGCACTTGGGAGGCAGAGGCAAGCAGATATCTTCGAGCTCGAGGCCAGCCTGGTCTACAGAGTGAGTTCCAGGACAGCCAGAGCTACACAAAGAAACCCTATCGCAAAAACAAACAAAAAATTTCTTTAAAAAATTCATTTAAGGGTCTGGTGTTGTTTTAACTAAGTCTCTATCATTCTATTTTATCAATAAAGACTCAGGAACGAGATACTGGGGTGAAAACCTGCTAGCTCAAAGAAGCAGAGAAAACACCTTGTGGCTACATTATCCACCATCGTCCCAGAAAGAGAAAGCTTTCTCCTATGCCATCTCGAGCAGAATTCCTCTAACTCAATGTCCCTCCCTTCTACTTCCTGTGTATCTCTCTATCCATCCTCCTGACTCCCTCTTACTATCTATGGTTACTTCCTGTCAACTTGCTCCACGTCTTGACCTATGGAATGTTTTTTATTTGATCCTGTTTACAATAAACAGAAAGCTCTTGGATTAAAGGTGTGTGCTAGGGCTGAGCCACACCACAACTAGAAACAAGCTTTTCCAGTAAATAACACAATCTGGGGCTTCATAGTGTGATCAAATATCCTGCAACAGGCTGCAAGGTTAAGGGCACTTGCTGCTCTTGTAGAGAACACAGGTTTGATTTCCAACACACACATCAGGCAGCTTATAATCACCTGTATCTCCAGTTGCAGAGCATCCAATGCCCTTTTCTAATCTCTACAGATACCAGGCACACATGTGATACACAGACAGACACAGGCAGGCGCGCACGCACACACACACACACACACACACACACACACACACACACACAAACAAAACACTCATGTAGAATAAGTAAATCTGAAAACAACAACAAAAAACCGGATGGACTCAGGTCTGGTGGTGCAGGCCTGTAGCCACTGCTCCTTGAGAGGCAGTACATGGCAGTCAGATCACAAGTACGAGGCCTACCTGCACTACAATGTGAGTCCAGAGCCAGCCTGGGCAACTGAGCGAGACCACAACTCACAATAAAAGATAAAAGGAGGGCTGGGGAGATGGCTCCGTGTGTAAGCACTGCTGCAGGAGCCTGAGGATGGAGTTCTAATCCTCAGGAGCCACGTGGAAGATGCGGGGTGGGGTGGGGGTGGTAGCTCACCTGTAATCTCGGTTTGGGAAGCTGACACAGGAAAGCAAGCTGGCTAGCTAAACTGGCTGAGACAGCCAGCTAAAGGTTCAACAAGAGAGCCTGCCAACAAATACGGTGGAGTGGAGTCATAAATGACAGTGTCAGCCTCAGGCCTCCATAAGCATGTTCAGACATACATGTACACACATACTCATGCGCACCCCCCCCCACAAGTCCCACATCCGTATGCACAAACATGCAGACCATACACCCACACAGAAAGCTAAAAGGGAATAGAGATATAAATCAATGGTAGAGAGTTTGCCTAACATTGGTGAGGCTCTAGGCTTAATCTCCAGTACTGCAGCAACAAAAGGAGGCAAACGGTTCCTTTAAAAACAGTAATGTGCATATGTAGAAGGAATCTGAAGCTGTGACACAAACCATTTTGGAAGAGAGTGTTAGCGTAAGGCAGGGGCAGCTCTTATTCACGTACCCACAGAGTACTGCTGGGCACTGTTACTTCCTGATACAAATATGACCAGCAGTGTCTCTAGAGACAGATCAGCCGATGACCACCAGCCACTACGGCTTAGGAAGTATGTGTTGTGCATCACGAGGATTCAAGGAGAGGGAGGAAGAGAGAAGAGCAGAAAGGATGGAAAATGAAGGCAGGGCTTCTTGAAGATGGACAGATGAATTGGTGCAAAAAGCACTATGAGCTGGGGATGCAGCACAGTTGGTAAGTGCTGGCGCGAAGCCCCGAGTTCCAGCCCCGGCACTGCATGCTGGGCCTGGTGGTACACTTTGTCATCCCAGCACTCAGAAGGGTGGGGGCAGGAAGATCAGAAGTCCAAAGTCACCCTTAGCTACATAGGGAGATGGAGGTAGCCTAGGCTACATGAGACCTTGTCTCAAAACAAACAAACAAAAATAAATTAACAAAACTAGATAAAAAGGGGGCTGGTCTGAATGTGCTGGGCTTTGCTGATGCCTATGGGAGGCCATACCTTTTTGGAGGAGGGGCTGGGGGTAGGCTGGGGGGGAGGCTGGGGGCAGTAGGAGGAGGGATGAGGGAGGGATCTTCTGTGGTTGGTATGTGGAATGAATAAAAAATTTCTTAATTAAGAAAAAGGGGGGGGGCTGGCGACATGTCACTCAGTGGCAGAATGCTTGCCTAGCACGCAAGCACAAGGCCCTCGTTCCCAGTATTTGGCTACACAGTGAGTTTGAGGCCAGCCTGGGACAGATGGTCTCAAACAAAACAAACAAAACCCCAACCAACCAACCAACTAAACAAACACAAAACACTCTACAAAACAAACAAACAAACCTACCCACTAAGTTTTCAACTAAGAGTGTACCCCTCCAAGGCTCCTTACAAAGCTTTCACAGCTGTAGGATCAAGCTCCCATTTAGACCCTCAGGGCGCTCTCCCTAAAGAGAAACAACCCACCTCATGGGTACAAATATCAAAACTGCATTTCAAAATGTTCTCATTAATTTTCTTACCAAGAGAGTCTGTGTCATTATACTCAGCCAGAGCCAGAAGTCCCATGGAAAAATTGCCTGTTTATGGTTTTTATCTACTAGATACTTTTCTTATTGATATCCAGGAATATCTCATATGATAAAGACATTAACTGTTTACTTGCCTTTTGCTAAACGCAGCAGGTTCAGTGCTGTATAACTGGTGTACTATGAAACGCGCCGTTCTACAGTGTGTAAGTCACTGGTTTTTAGGAGACTCCCAAGAGTTGTGTGACCGTCAGCACCCCTTAATTCTGGACCGTCTCATCACTCCCACTCAGCAGTTACTTTTCCAAACCATCCTGGGCAGCTACAGACACATCTTCTGTAGTAATAGACTTGGGCTTGCCATTTTCCTAGGAAATCTTCTGTTGTTGAGTATACTTTGCATTTTAATTAAAGCTACTGTGACTTTGGACACATTGTGTTTTAAAATCTTAGGAGATCAAATCTTATCAGCTTTCTTCTGGTTTCTCTGCCTAGAGATACTCGTTCTATGCTCATTCCCTGTAAAAAAATTTTTCTACCTCCTGGTTCATTAATTCTCTTCCTGGCTGTATCTGCTGCAAAACTCACCCACCTGAATTTTTAGCTATTTTACTTTTTATTTTTAGATGTTCCTTTAAAAAAATCAGTTTGATGTTATTTGTTTGTTTCTTACCTCCCAAAGTTATTGTCAAGTTTATCGTGCATTTCTTTACACACAGTAAGCAGAGTTACTTCTTAATGTGAGCAACAAATCTAATATCTGAAGTCTTATGGGACCCTGTTTTCTTGTGTTTGGCTATGTACAACTATGTGCTAGTTACTGGCTTTAAGAATTATTATGGAGAAATGCGGTGTGACTGTAATGGTCAGCATAAGAGCTTTTGATCTGGGGAATGAGAGTTCTAATAGCAGTGGTGATAGCTATATGATATTATGATATAATTAGTGCCAATGAATTGTTAAAAATGCTCAAATGTCAAATTTTATGGTCACACATGCATAAAACCACAAGACATTTTTTAAAGCAGTGTCTTGCTACAGAGCTCAGGCTTGTCTCTACATCCCAGGAATCCGGTGTGTACCACAGTGCAGAGAACTGCACAATACTCCTGACTGACCCGAGGGGTCGAAGCTTAGGAGTAGAAGGGGTTTGCTGTTTAATCTCACTTGGAATTGCTCCAAGTTTTCATTTCTGCAACTTGCCCACAGCTTAATTTCAGGCAAATGTCCTCAGGGCAAATGCAGGTTCTCACGCTGAGTTCACACCTTAGGAGTTCTGGCTTTCTCTTCGGTGTTACTCTGGCCAGTCTCTGTCTGGCCTTTCAATTCTTTAATGCTTTTAAGTTCTTTTGAATGTGTTACTCTGCAACAGTTGCATTAAACAGAGTCATCTCATTAATGGAAGGCAGAATACTTTCCCCTAGATTTTTAATTAGTTTGAATTTGAGATGTTTGTTTGACTTAAGCAGAGTTTCACTATGTAGGACAGAGTCAACTAGAATTCTCCATCATCCTGCCTGGGATTCTAGGTATTTACCACCATGCCTGACGAAAATGCTTATTTTAATTACCCGACAAATATAGTACAGATTAAGACTTCTTTATTGTCAGTAATAGTATATCAGAGTTTCCATCTCTAAGATCTGCCATTCTAAACCATCTTCAATGCTGGCTTCTTTTCACGCTGCTGTTTTGGTGAGCTTATTGTAAATTGAGTTTATTCTCATTTTTTCACTTACATTTTTTGACCCACTGACCTAACTGCTCTCTCCTCTCAGCAGACTAATAAGCACTACATGGAACAGCTCCTAACGCAGACTGCTGGCGAGAGCAGACGCCACGGGACCACCACAGAGTGGCCCAGTGAAGAGTGGAGCAGGAGCTGTCATTTTCCTGGTGGGTCCCCTGTTATGAGGAGCATCTGGAGAGGCACATGCTGGATGAGATGCTGCTGATTTAACCGTTTAGCTGCTGAACTGCCAGACAAGAAATAATGGACGCGTTCAGTTCTATCTAATTAGTATTCTCTGACTTAATAACTTTGCAAACTGAATCATTTCTCAGACTAAATATAGAAAAGTTATTATTATGGTCTGGTTTCTAAGCAACCATTTCATTAAGAAAAGCACTACTTGGGGGGAAAACACATCTGTTTGTCAGTAAGGTTCCCGCTGTCTTGTATAATTTCACGGTGAAGAAGCCATGGTCACTCTGTACTCTGGAAATCCCTGGTTGTGAAAAGGTCACCAGGGGTACTACAACAGAGGGAGCCATCTGTTTCAATCTGTACTAGTCCCGAACCTTGTCATCATGAAACAATTTGATTTCCTGCAGCAGCCATATAATTAAAAAAAAATTCTCTTGATTATAAAAACAAGACATGTTCATACTAGAAAACATGAAAAGCCTGAAGTGGAAAGGCACAAAGAAGAAGAAAAAATCACCTGACTGCTTGATGCTTTTAGACTCACTGGAAAATGAATCCCACTGTTAAGAAAGAAAATTGAAAACAAAACTATTGGCCTAAAATAACTCCACAGGATTCTGCTGTTTTCCTGTGAGATCTGAATGGTTTTTATAATGGCATGGACTATGCTAGACAGCTGAATTCAGAGATCTGTATAGAAAGCCATGCATCCTTGCTACCTTTCACAAAACAGATTAAATACAGACAAGAGCATGTCTGTCAGCAGTGAGGAGAAAGTCCTGTGTGTGTGTTGGGGGTGTGTGCAATATGACACATGGTTTGTGGTATATAGTGTCCTGCTAGAGCAGATAGATGGCCTGAGACAGGGACTGTTTTCAAATTCATTGTTTTTTAAAGCAGCAAACCTTGTTTCACATGAAACCCTTATGAACATGATGGGAGAGAGCAGGCCATCTGGTTAGCACGGGGTTGCTGTGCGCTGAGCCCACCCATCTACGGAACGCTGCACTCACACAGTCCTCTACAACTGCCTCTGCTGTCAGCATGGTTTGAGACACTCCTCTTCCTGGCTTCCCTAGGTGGATTCCTAACCTCCAGCCCTGGAGAATGGGTTCCATCCCCCTCCCCACTCTGTCCAGTGAAGCATCCCTAAACAGGGATAGCCTTCAGAGTAGCTGTTTTTTTTTTTTTTTTTTTTTTTTTTTTTTTTTTTTTTTAATTAAGAGCTGAAGACCGAACCCAGGGCCTTGCGCTTGCTAGGCAAGCACTCTACCACTGAGCTAAATCCCCAACCCCGAGTACCTGTTTTTTACAGAACCTGTCAAAACTAGTTTACATCTGTGTGATTATACCCACCCTCCTCTGACTGTAAGCTCCATGAAGGCAGGACATGACTATTTTTCTCTGAAGTATACCTACCATGCTTCTCAAACAGAATAGTGTTTAATAAACAAATGTTAGAAAGAACAAATTAACATGATTATTAAGAGAAAAAGGGGGTGAAGATAATACTGTACAATTCTCTTTCCCCCGGTTCAGTTCTGACTACTGACAGGATCAAAAGAGGAAGCCCGTCAATCTCATCTCTGAATTTTGATTTTTAAAGACTTATTTCAGGGCTAGAGAAATGACTCATTAGTTAAAAGTGTTGATTCTCTTGCAGAGGACCCAAGTTCAGTTCCCAGCACTCACATGGCAGCTCACAACCACCTGTAATTCCAGCTCCAGGGGGATCCTGGCCTCCTTAGACACCTGGATGCACATACATATACTATATGTATTTTTTAAGTTTTTAATATATGTTTAACATATGAGATTAAATAAACCTTTTTAAAAGTACCAAGTCAGCCTAAAGAGAGCATAGAAAAGGGCAATTAATTTCTCTTTGTGTGTGTGTGTGTGCCCAGTGTACATGTATGTGTGCATGTATACAAAGGTCAGTGGCTAGCATCTGGTATCTTTTTTTTTTTTTTAAAGATTTATTTATTATGTACAGTGTTTCTGTCTGCATGCATGCCTCCATGCCAGAAGAGGGCACCAGATTTCATTATAGATGGTTGTGAGCCACCATGTGGGTGCTGGGAATTGAACTCAGGACCTCTGGAAGAACAGCCAGTGCTCTTAACCTCTGAGCCATCTCTCCAGCACCTGGTATCTTCTATCATTCTCTACTTTTTAAATGTTCTTCATTTCTATGTGTATGGGTGTTTTACCCTCATGTATGTCTGTGCACCACGTATGGTGCAGTGCCTGCAGAGACCAGAAGAGGGCACTGGATGACCTGGGACTGGAGTTACAGATGGCTGTGAACTGCCTTGTGGGTTCTGGGAATTAAACTGGTGTACTCTGGAAAAGCAGTCAACTACTGAGTCATCTCTTTAGCCCTCTAATTAAGTTTATTAAATTACATGTTTATTTATCCATTGCGTGTGTGTGTGTGTGTGTGTGTGTGTGTGTGTGTGTGTGTGTGATGTACGTGCCATAGCACACATGTAGAGGCCAGAGGACAACTACTAGGAGTTGGTACTCTCCTTCCAACATGTGGATTCCGAGGACTGAACTCAGGTCATTAGGTGTGGCAGTGGGCACACTTACCTGCAGAATAATCTTGTTGGCCCCACCTTATCTTTTGAGACAGTCTCTCATCAAACCTGGAGCTCATCAATTCAACTGGACTGGCTGGCAAGGGAACCCTGGGAACTTGCCCGTCTCTGTCCCTGTCCCTGTCCTCTCCAACCACGAGCATCAGGGTTATAGATGTTTTTACATGGCTGCTGGGGACCCAAATTCTGGTCCCCATGCTTGCACAGCAGGTACTTGACTAACTAAACTATCTCCACAGCCCTCAGTTCTTTTTTGGTTCCTATACAAAATCAAGTCAACGCTAAGGGAAAACAAAACTTGAACACAAAGCTCAAAGATGTTCCTCAAAACAGTCTTCTCTTAAGAAACCTTAGCAGCCGGGTGGTGGTGGTGCACGTCTTTAATCCCAGCACTCGGGAGGCAGAGCCAGGCGGATCTCTGTGATTTCGAGGCCAGCCTGGGCTACAGAGTGAGTTCCAGGAAAGGCGCAAAGCTACACAGAGAAACCCTGCCTCGAAAAACAAAAAACAAAACAAAACAAAAAACAAAACAAAAAAAGAAATCTTAGCAATCGCCCTGGCAACTAGGTGTTAAGATGACCTAGTTAGGATGCTCAGGGTCTGCCATTTTCTCTCTGAGGTCAATTCACTTCCAATTTACCTTCCTCCTTAGGGACCAGCAGAGACAAGACTGACCAGGAAGCAAAACCAAATATCAAAGTCTAAATCTAAACTGAGCAGATCCCACGTAAGGATATTTTCCCACCACTGTCCAAGACCTGACATGACCAGAAAAGGGGAAATTGATGCTTCATTGAGTCAAAAATGTTGAACTTATGATTCAGCAACAAAAGCATCTATGTCAGGGTTAATAAAAAAATGTAATTGGGCCTATTAAGTATGTGAGCAACTTCAAGGATCACCTTAATCACATCTGGTAGGATTAGGGATTTTATTTGTATTTGAAATGAAGGGTAATGTAAGCTACTTGCTTTGTAGTGTGGGAAAGAGAAGGAAGAACAGGGACCCCTCCAGCTGGTACTATGACGTAGCTCCAGAGAATCAGAGAAAGCAGGGCACTGTACTTAAACACTGGTCTATTTTACTTATTGACTCTTCTATTATTCTAGTCTCTTTACCTTGTCCTTAAAAAAAAAAAAATGATTGACAAGTGGTAGTGGCACATGCTTTTTAATCCCAGCATTCAGGAGGTACGGGCAATCAGAGCTCTGTGAGTTTGAGGACAGTCTGGTCTACAAAGCAAGTTCCAGGACAACCAGGGCTACACAAGAAAAACCTGTCTCAAAGGGGGGAAATTTTTTCTCTTAATAGGAAGATGTGTTGAGTGCAAAATTTACATAGCAATTCTTCGGGGAAGGTACTTACTGTCTCCTTAATAGCTTTATAAGCTAAGACATCTGCAACTGACTCCGCCCACAGTGTCTCTCAGTTGCCTTCTGGAATGACCCTGCCTTTATAGCAGCTCATCTACATAAACAGGAGATGAAGGGTTTGAAGAAAATTCTGGGAACCATGGAATTAAGATGTACCTGTTTATCTGAAAATGTCACGTTCTAGGGCTGCCACAGCTTGTTCTACTGTCTGTAAGAGCAGAGGCCCCAGGAACTTGAGAAAGGTGGAAGATATTAGCACAGGGTGGATAAGAGCCTTGGGCGAGGGGGCTGATGAGCACTCTATCACTCACTGGCTAGCAAAGGAACATAGCCTTTCTGTCATTAGAGACGGCTGCACAGCCTTGTGGGGAGAAGCTAATGAAACAAGCAGATGCTTCTGGGCCACAGTTGGCACTTAACAACCGAGAGTGAAAATGAGAGCAAATAAGTACAGACAATGAGTAAGCACTTCCTGAATCCAGGAAGCCCGTCACTAAATCACTGCCTGGAGGGGACTGCAATCTGCACAGAAGAGCCTGGATGCTTGCACATGGCTCACAATAGCTTCTGCTTTCAAGTTTGATGCTGCTCCCCTCCATATCCATGTTGTTCCCTGACCACCTCACCTGCTTACCCTCCTCCATGCCTGCACTGCTCTGGACCATCTTCAGGCTTTGCTTCTGTCCAGCCTCAACTTCTTCCTCCATTTCTATCTAAATCCTGCCCATGCATCCTTCACACTCCCAAGAGTTTCGGGAAGATCTGCTGTTCTGAAATTTTAAGATAATATTTAAAGTGTATTGACTGGCTGGAGAGATGGCTCTGTGCTTAAGAGGGCTTACTGCTCTTCCTATCCCTCCCTCACCCTCTAGTAACTACCACTCTATCTTTATTTCTACAGATTGGCCTGTTTTGGACATTTCACAGAAATGGAATCACACGACATGTGGCTTTTTGTGTCTAACTCACCCACACTTTCAAAGTTTATTCTGTAGTATGAACTGGTAGCACTCCACCTCTTTTATCACCAAATACTGTCCCACTGTATAAATGTACCAGGCTTGCTTTGTCTTCTCACAGGTGACAGGTTTCCAGTTGTTCCTACTTTGGGGCTATGGTGCATAATGCTGATGTGTGAGCTTTTGTGTAGACTAGGTTTGCTGTTACTTTCCTTCAGTTCGGGGCTTGAACCTAGGGCCTTTCACACACTAGGTAAGCTCTCTGCCTTTGAGCTATATCCCTGGCCTTTATTTTATTTTATTTTTTCTCTTTTTTGAGCTAGAATCTCATCTAGAACTCACCAAGTAGGTCTTGAAGTTTTGATGATCCACCTGCCTCTACCTAAGTGCTGAGACTACAGCCCACACACCCACTCCCTCCCCTTAGGAATCTTCCTGGCCTTCAGAACCAAACTGGGACTGCCTTTGTGGGCTGAGCAGTACTGGGCTCTCAGCCTCTCAGCATGTGTTCAGCCATTGTTGCTACCCTGACGGCACTGTGTAACCAGTCTAATAAATCCACCTTGAAATCATCCGCTGGCTCTATTGGTTCTGCCCTTCTAGAGCACCGACTAATACAAGAGGTGATTAGGTCATGAAGACTCAGCTTTCGCAAATGTATTCATGCCAAAATTGTAGGAGTGGAGAGTGGCTTCCTGAAAAAGATGAGTTCAGCCCTCTTACTCTTCAAGCCTCTCTGTCTCTGTTCCCCAAACCCCTTCTGCCATAGGATGATGTAGCACAAAGGTCCTGGCCAGATGTTGCCTTCAGACCTTGGGGTTCTCAGCTTCAGGAACTGTAAGAAACAAATCCTTGTTCCTTTATAAGTAAATACCAGGTTCAAGTATTCTGTTATACACTACAAAACAGACAATCACATACATCCCAGAAGTGATTTCTGAAGCCTTCTCTGATGCTCCTAAGCAATATCAATACCTGCTGTGCTGAAAGCCAATGACCACTGATGGAAAGGAGGGAAGAAGAGCAGGCAGTGTGAGGTAGCAAGATGTGTTTTAAGATTACTGAAAAGTAACACCCCACACACTGCCAAACGAGCAAAAGAAAACAAAAGTCAAGGAGGCATGAGATCAGCATACTGTTAAAGGATATAAAGAGCTGGTTTATGACGGAACCACTGCCCGCAGCCAGGCCTGCTTCGTGGACTCGAGGAGACTCAGCCCTACCTGGGAACTGAAGCAAGGTGGGTGCTGTGACTCACTACCTTGCCCTCTGGCAACAGCATGGTTTTCAGAACTAAAGAGACTTATTTTCAAATTCTGGTCCCGTCACTTAGTATCTGTGTCACTTTGGACCAGGCAGTCAACATCTTGGAGCCTCAATTCCCTCATTCAGAACTTGCAGGGTTGCTATGATTGACACATGACAGGCACTCAGTAGGTGGTAACTTTACACAACCCACTGCCATTTCTCTGACATGACAATTATCCAGGGCAATCTTGGAAAGTGCAAGTAATTGTGAAGTAGCTATTATTCCTTTCCTTATAGATAAAAGTACCAAACTGCTAGGTTCTCTGATATAAATCTGAATACTGATTTTTGACTGACAGAATAAACCACTGGTCAAAAAGTCTAAAAATGAAGCTAGTATGAAACTTTGAAATAACCCCCAAGCCCCGATGTGGAAAGGGGAAGAAGGCGTCATGTAGATCCTGTGAACTGCACTAAGATAAAGTGCTTTAAAAGAATGGGATCTCTGCAAAAAAGGGCTGGTTTCACCTCCACACTACTAGTTTTTGTGACTACCAGCATGCCAAGTCTTCATTTAAGAAGCTGGTAGACACCAGGTAGTGGTGGCGCATGCCTTTAATCCCAGCACTCAGGAGGCAGAGGCAGGCGGATCTCTGTGAGTTCGAAGCCAGCCTGGGGTACAGAGTGAGTTCCAGAAAAAGAGAAACCCTGTCTCAAAAAAAATCAAAAAAACAAAAAACAAAAAACAAAAAAAAAAAAAAAAAGGAAGCTGGTAGAGAGCCAGGCATGGTGCTGTATGTCTTTAATTCCAGCACTTGGGAGGTGGAAGCAGGCGGATCTCTACAAGTTCAAGGCCAGACTGGTCTACATAGTGAGTTCCATGCTAGCCAGAGCTAAATAGTGAGACTCTGCCTTTAAAACAAAAACTAACAACAACAAAACAAACAAAAAATAAGCAAAAAAACAGTTGATAGAATACTCCCCTAACCATGGGTTCAATCCCCAGCAACACATAAACCAATCTAGCATGGTGACATATGTCTGGAATTCTGGTACTAGGGAGGTGGAGGAAGGTGCATCAGAAGTCCAAGGTCATCCTTGACCATATAAAGTCTAAGGTCAGCCCAGATTATATGAGACTCTGTCTCAAAAACAGTAAACATACATACATACATACATACATACATACATACATACATACAGACAGACAGACAGACAGACAGACAGACAGAACTATAGTGCTTTATTATATTTCAGGATTATTATTACTATTATTAATAATGATCAACAAGTGGAAAAACTCAACTGTCCATCAGCTGATGCTGGAAAACAAACTGTGGCTAGTCAGCAGATTAACTTTATTAATGATTAACTTTGTTCTTAAGAAAATATTGAGGATCATAACATCTGTCATCTTTTTTTTTCTTTTTTTTTTTTTCTTTTTGGAGCTGAAGATCGAACCCAGGGCCTTGCGCTTGCTAGGCAAGCACTCTACCACTGAGCTAAATCCCCAACCCCATCATTCTTTTTCTAAAGCTAACAACAGTGGGGCTGGAAAGATGGCTCAGCAGTGAAAAGCACGGGCTGATCTTGCAGAGGCCCCAGATTCAGTTCCCAGCACCCACATGGTTGCTCACAACCACCTATAACTACAGTTCCAGGGGGTCTAGTGCCCTTCTGGCCTCTGCAGGTACCAGATACACAAATGATGCATCAATATACATGTAGATAAGACACCCATCCACATAAAATAAAAACTAACAAAAAATTTTAAAGCAAACAACAGAATCAAATTCTACTATTACTTGAAAAATTCTTTAGAAGAGGGACCTGTTGTACACTGGGAATAAAGAGCAAGCTCTCAGGCACATGAGATGGTGGGTGCTCACTACTACGCTTCACAAACTGATTCATCCGGGAACCCATATACTGATGGAGAGAACAGGCTCTCACAAACTGTCCACACATACACACGTGCACATGCTCTCTGTGTGTCTCTGTCTCTGTCTCTCTCTCTCTCTCTCTCTCGCTCTCTCGAGCAGAAAGTAAACAAATAAACATTTTTTTTTAAAGGACTAAGATCTAAATGACCTTCTCTGTGATCTTGGAGAAGGGGTTTAGGTTAACTTAAGTGCCAGAGTCATTATCTATAAATTGGGACTATTCCATATCATACGTAAAAATTAACTCAAAATGAACCTTGTGTCTAAATGTAAGAGGAGCTAAATCAGTAAGATTCTTGGAAGAAAAGAGCAGTAAACCTCCAGTGTCTTTTGTTGCCTGAGACAGTCTCACTGTGTATCTGTGGCTGGCCTGGAACTCACTATGGAGAGTAGGGTAGTCTTGAACTCACAAAGATCCACCTGTCTCAAGTGCTGAGATTAAAGGTGGGCACCACCATACCTAGTACTTCCATTACCTTGATCTGAACAATAACTTATTAGAGCCGGGCGGTGGTGGTGCACGCCTGTAATCCCAGTACTCGGGAGGCAGAGTCAGGTGGATCTCTGTGAGTTCGAGGCCGGCCTGGTCCACAGAGCTAGTCCAGGACAGGCTCCAAAGCTACAGAGAAACCCTGTCTCGAAAAACAAAACAAAACAAAACAAAAACTTATTAGAAAAGACTCCAAGAGTATGAGCAATGGAAGAGAAAGTTAATAAATAAATTGCAACAGTGCTAAACCTCTGTGTTTCAAATAGCACCATATACAAGAGAACAAGATATTTTATACACTGGCAGAAAGTATCTGCAAATCATATGTTTGATAAGGAAACTGTTTCCAGAATACACAAGGAAATATTACAGTGCAATAATAAATAAAACAGTTCAAAATGGAAATGGCAAAGAATCTGAATAGATGTTTTTCTAAAGAACACTTTAAAACAGACAAAAATTGATAAAAAGGTGTTAAACATCATCAGTGAAATACAAACCTAAATCACAATTCACTTCATACTCATTAGGATGGCTGAAAGAAATGGGCCAGAAAATTAACAAGTATTGGCTAGCATAGTGGAATTTTTGTTTATTGATGGCAGGAATATAAAATGATGCAGCAATTTAAAAAAAATTCTTACTGACTTAGCTCTTATATTTAGATATATGGTCCATTTTGACTAATTTTTAGATAAGCATGGAGTTACTTTATGACCTAACAATTCTCCCAGCTGTATTCCCAGGGCAAATGAAAACATGTGCACACAGAACTTTGTAAACCAGTATTCCCAGTGGCCAAGAGGTAGAAACAAGGTTATTAAGATAGCTCAGCTGTGGCCGAGCCTGAGGACCCGAGTTTAGTTCCTGGGACCCACATGGTAGAAGGAGAGAATCAACCTCTATAGGTTGTCTTCAGATCTCTACATGTGCACCATCACACACACACACACACACACACACAAATAAAAAATTTAAAACTAGAAACATCAGCTGCTCATCAACTGACGATAGAAAAAGTAAAATGGAGCTATTCATAATGACATGTTACTTTATAAAAAGGAATGGAGGTACTGGCCTATGTTATAATAAGGAAGAACCCTAAAAAAGTACTCTATATGGAAAGGAACTAGAAAGCAAAGATGGTGGTCTGACTCCACCATCATACGATTCCATTCCATTCATGTGAATGTCCAGAGCAGGTGAATCAGAGTCAGCGGCCATGGGTTCAGTGTGTGGTACAGCACTTGCCTGGCATATGCAAGGCTAAGGATTTGGTCCCTAACATCACAAAAAAGAAAGAAAGAAAATGCCCATCAGTGGTTGCCAGGGGCTGGGGCAGTGACTGATAGGGGTATAGGATAATAAAAATTCTAAAATCAGACAGCCATGATGGATGTCTGTCTTAGTCAGTGTTCTATTCTACCACGACCATGGCAACTCTTTAATTAGGACTTGTTTAACAGTTTCAGAGGTTCAAGTCCATTGCCAACATGGCAGGAATATGGTGGCATGCAGACAGACATGGTGTTGGAGAAGTAGCTGAGAGTTCTACATCTGGATCTACAGAGAGTAGGAGGAGAGCAAGCCACTGACCCTGGCTTGGGCTTCTGAAACCCAGTGACAATTCCTCCAACAAGGCCATACCTCCTAATCTTTCTAAGTAGTTCCACTCCTTGATGAGTATGCATTCAAATATATGAGCCTATGGGGGTCATTTTTATTCAAACACCACACTGTCCAAATCTTTCATGTGTTGGGGTATATGTGTATGCATATGTATATTCATGTGTGTGTGTGTTTGTGCATCAGGTGCACATATATACGTGTGAATGCATGGGGAGGTCAGAAGTCAATATTAGTGTCTTCCTCGATCTCGCCCTGTCTTATTTTTTGAGAAAATGTCTCTCGGTGAACATGGAAATCTCCAATTCAGCTATGCTGGCTGGCCAGTGAGCTCCAGTGATCCACCTCCATCTCCTCAGTATCTCCATCTCCTCAGTGCTGGGATTACAGACATGTGTTTCTGCCTTCAGCTTTTCATGTAGATCCCTGGAAATGGAATTTGGGTCCTCAGGCTTTCAAATTAAGCACTTCACCAACTGAGACATCTCCCCAGACCCCCTTTTTTGTGGGGGGAAGGGGGCTCAGAAAGAATCTCACATAGCTCAGGCTGGTATTAAACTCACTATGTAGCCAAGGGTGACTTTGAACCTTAGATCTTCCTGTCTCACCCTTCCAAATGTTGGGGTTACATCTCTATATACTAAGAAACACTGAATTGCATTTTTTTAATTTGGGGTATTTTAGGAAAGTAAATTATATCTCAAATAAGTTCTAAAGGGTGAGGATAATGTCTACTTCCTTGCCAACCTCATGACTTTACTAAGCACATACAGGAGAGACGCTCGAAAAATGTTTGTCAGATAGGCACTACAGAAACCCGGTCAGAGCAGAAAGAAAGCTTCCTGTTTCAAGGACATGAATGGAGAAGGCAAACTTCACAGGACTACATTCCAAATTTCCACACCAGATCTAATGAGATGATCCTTCACGGGAGAGAGAATTATTTTCAGCTAATGGTTTCCTAACTTCCTTTACTTGAGGTAGAAATCCGAGAACAAGACCGAGGTTGGTGCCTGACAAGTTAAGGCTCGTAGTTCTGCTTAGGTGGAAACTGTAAAAATCTTGTCATCTGTACATACACTCACCTCCCCTCTGTGCCTTTTGCCTTCGCTCCCTTTGGTTCTTTTGAAAGAAATGGAAACGAAAGAGGGTGGAGAAGGCTGTGATTTGTCTGGGCATGTCAAAATGTCTATCCCTTCCTTTACACAATAGCATACTTTCACCCTATGCCTTGGCTCAGAGTATAGGTTTCTCTTTCTTTCTCTCTTCTTTCTTTCTTCCTTCCTTCCTTCCTCTCTCCCTCCCTCCTCCCCTCCCTCATTTTGGGCCTAAGAGTGTAGCTCAGCAGTAGTGTGCCTCTGTAGCATGAAAGAGGCCCCGGGTTCAATGCCAACGCTCTTCCCCAAAACAACACTAGACAGCCAACGGTTCTTTTGACACGCAGAGGGGTCACTGGGACCCCTGAAATGCAGACTGCTCTTCAAGGACATGACTTTGAAGACATCTGAGCAGATCCATAGCTGGATAAACTGTCTGGCTATAAGAGCTTACTGAAGAATACCACTCATGTGTCTATCACATTCACTGCTGGACAACAAAATGACGTGCCCTTGAGTTTCTCAGTACAGGCTGAGGAGATGGCTCAGTAGGTAAGATACTTGCCATGCTAGCATGAGGACCAGAGTTTGGATCCCCAAAACCCACATAAAATCTGGGTGGATATGGTGGCTACCAGTAATCCTAGCAGTTAGGTGACAGAGGCAGATAATCCGTGGAGGGAGCTGACCAGTTAGATTAGTCAAATCAGGGGGCTCCAGGTTCAGTTAGAGACCCTGCTTCAGTGAATAAAGTAGGAGAAACCAACAAAGGTAACCAGTGTTACCTTCCGGCTTCCATATACATATGTACACTTGTATATACACATGTGCACCCCCCAAGTGCAAAACACACACACACACACACACACACACACACACACACACACACACACA
>CABHPH010136324.1:2075-18197 GCA_902168325.1 Peromyscus nudipes
CCCCCCAACACTTCCCTAACCCCCCACCCACCCCCACCCCCTGCTACCTCCCTAGCCAAATCTACTAGTTGAGGTCATTTTCTCCATCAAGTATTAAAGAAATAAACACAAAAGCAAAAACACCCTATTTAATCTACCTTAAAGACTGTTGACCCAATTTGTGCTGGGGTGACAGTAAGTTGCAATTGCCTTCATATTAATTTTATCTTCCTTCAAGGTCCATATCAAATGTCTCCACTCTACATTCCACCCCACAAGACTTGCTTAATTCACATTTTCCCTACAGTTTTTAAATGTCAGTATTAATGGAAGAGCTGATAAAGACTTACCATGTATGTCCCATGAATGACCTCACTTCATCCTCGGGATAACTGGACCATTATTATCCCAATCTACAGCTACAAAAACTGCAGGTGAGCAAGGCTAGGTGTACTGTACTATGTGAGGCCACACAGCTAGTTAGCATTCCTTCCAAGTCACAATGCTCTTCTACATTGGGCTTCTGTGGCTTTTATCTGGCTTCCTTCACCCAGCCACTTTCAATCCTGGCAAAACATTGGTATGAACGAGCTGTAGAAGCAATATTAACTTCCAGAGATACTGACACTTTGGTTATTGCTGCTGTTTATTTTCCTTTGTTATTAATTAATTAATTAATTTGGTTTTGCTTGGGTTGTTTAGCTTTTGAGACAATGTCTTTTATCAAGATGACCGTGTGTTTCTTTGTCCGCTATCATCTGAGAAGCATTGGGTTAGAGTTAGACTTGCTGATTATATTTGGGGTTTCCCATGCTGTTTTTTCATCATATGAATAGAATATGGACATTCGTTTTTTTTTCTCTTTCTGCTTCAAGCAACAAGCCCTTGTTCGACCTACATTTATACAGACATTCATGACCAATGTTATCATCAAACTAACAGTTGATAAACTTAGAAACAAAAACGCTAAAAAAGTTTGATTGTCCCAAGAGAAGGTGCAATGATTTGTCTTCTGTTAAAGGACAGGAAAGCAGCCAAACTCACAAGGAAACCCACTATTTCCTAGGGTCTCAGAAGTCTGGAATCACAAGTGATTAAACAGTCATTTGGTGATAACAGATTGGACATATGGTCCTGTGCCTTCTGGTCTATTGCAGCACTGGTCAATAGGTATTGAAATGTTTGGTGATGTATCATTGCCCACGCTAGACTATGATTCCCCAAAGCAAACACTGTACCTTCTTTTTCTAGCACCCTCAGCATTTACACCAGTGCTGGGCATTTAGAAACTGCTCAATAAATTTTGCCTCAGTCAGCTCTGGCTGCCATGACTACATACTATACACAAGGTGGCATTAACACCAGAACTTTATTTCCCACTGAGTTGGAGGCTTGAAGGCTCAGTTACATGTGTCATCCAGTCTAGTGTCTGTCTAATAGGGCTCACGCCCTGGAAGTAGGTGGCTCCTTCTTGCTGACCCTGTAAAACAGATGAGAGCTAGTCAGGGAGGAGATGGAGAGAGAACAAGAGCTTTGATTTTCTTCTTCTAAGGACGCTGTTCATTCCTTGGCGCCCTACCCTTATGATACCATGTAAACCTACAGGTAGCATATAAATTGATGGTCTATAGATGACTGATGATAGATGATAGATGATTGATGAGGGATGATAAATGATAGATAAATGATAAATCGATGGATAGATATAGATAGATAGATAGATGATAGATAGATAGATATAGATAGATAGATAGATAGATAGATGATAGACAGATAAAAATTTAGATTTACTTATTGTGTGTGTAAGAATGGAGGATCATAACCATCTAAAACTCTAGTTCTGGAGGATCCCATGTCTTCATTTGACCTTCGTGGGCATAAGGCATGCATGCTAGCAAAATACTATACATATAAAATAAATCTAACAGCAACAAAATAGTGGGTAGAAGAGTCAAAGAAAAGAACAATAGTGTTCCCATAAAAATGATTTGTGTTTGGTTGGCTAGCCTACCAATTCCCTCTGTCCTGGTGGCCTTCCACCCATGGTCCCCTTTCCCTCTAACCTGGATTGGTCAGTCTCCAGGGATTTCCCTTCTCAGATCTATTATTGGAGCCCCTGCTTCCTTAATCTAGCTCTTGATTTATTCCCTTGTTTTTGTGGATCATTTTCTCTTAAAAAGGATGCTTGGGCATTAAATCTTCAGAGCCTTGAGTGTTCAAAATGCCTATCTGGCCTTCATTGTTATGGCACAGTTCTCCTGAGACCACCCAAAGCTCTTTTCCTTTTGGCTTCCAAATAAAGTTTCCATCCCAGCTGTCTCATTGTGCTTATGTTCGTATACATTGGTTTCCACAGGGGACCTTTGTCTTTTCATTTGTACTGAATATGATTTCTAGCTTGAAGCCTATTTTTCTTCACATGTTTCCATCCCAGCAGCAGGGTAGCTGATGAATACCATGCGTGGTATTTTCTGTTTACCTCCTGTCCTCTGCTTCTGTGTGCGGAGAACATTGTTGGGGTTCCAGAGCCATCAGCCAAGAGCCTAGAAAGGCACTCAATAAGTTGTCCATAGGCTAAAGCCTTCTCTTGAAGTTAGATTTGCTATTTACTTTCTTTAAAAATAGCTGGGTATAGTAGCCCACATCTGTAATACCGGTTACTTCAGGAAAATGACAGGTACAGAGCAGTCTGAGCTAGGCACTGCCAACTTATCTTGAAAAATGAACAAAACAAAACAAACAGACAAACAAACAGACAAAATCAGTATATCCCCCAAAGAAGTAAAACACCTAAACCAGTTCTTCTCAACCTGTGGGTTGTGACCCCTTTATCAAACTTCTGTCTCCAAAAATATTTATATTATAATTCATAACAGTAGCAAAATTACAGTTATAAAGTAGCAATGAAAATAATTTTATGGTTGGGATCACCACATAAAAGGAACTGTATTAAAGGGTTGCAGTAGTAGGAAAGTTAAGAACCACTGGACTAAACTAAGACTCTGAAATCAATGAAAACTTAATTTGTTAGCTATTATGTATCACCATCCTATTTTCATTCTAGACCCAGAAGAGCCATGGCAGAGATCAGGTCTTGCCATCTCACGGAGTGGGACCCTGGGAATGAAGAACATACAGTTCATATTTCATTCTACTTTTCTTTTTCTTTTTTTTGGTTTCATTTTCTCTTGTTTCCTTTGCACCATTCTGTGTTCCCATCTCGGTGTTCTCAGTTTGCAAATACGTATTTAAGACCCAGGTCTATACTTGACTACAAGCGTGATCAACATCACTTTGGGTTAAACCTTCTGCATCTTGAAACAAATGGCAGAAATTGACCTTGATGTTTCCCAGGGGGACAAATTCATAAATATGAAAACAAGGGGAGAAAAAAAATCCTGCACCAAGGTAGCAAATGACTCAATACAGCTTCAGCAGCAAGTAGGAGACAATTCACAAGGCCAGCACATCACAAATAGTACAATAAATTATACAAGAGCAGGGATGAGCACAGTGCTTATAGAGTTCCACTGATGCTGTTTATGTGTGTGAAATCCTTCTGGAGAAACTCAAGACACACCTATCACTTAAAATCATGCTTTGTGATCAAAACAATATAAACATGTTGTTTTTGTGTAAAGATGGTGTTCAGAACAGAACACTGGTAAAGGAAGTCTATAAATAACTTCTCAATGGGCACTACTCAGCCTTCCTGACTCAGTAAACCTTTTCGGTGGTTTAGACCAATGAGTCAGTTGGAAATCCACCGTGCCTTGTTTATACTTTGATAAGCACAGAAAGGCTACCTGGTGAGGCAGAGGGAGGAGGAGGGAATGACAACCTGTCCTCTATAGCATGTAAAAAGAGATGGGGCAGCGCTTCCGCTCCCTTGGGAGCTTGTACTGTGCCCTGGCTCTCTCTTACAGTGACCGGTTCCTTTCTGCCTCCTGTCCTTGGAGCTGCCTCAGCATACCAGGTTCACGTTCACCTCTTTGTACCTGCTTCTGTCTTTATCTCGGGCATGACTTCTGTTGCTGCAGATTTTAGGTAAAGTCTGGACTCTAGTAGCCCTAACAGACAAGACGTAAACAACCAAAGGAACCAGTGATCCTCGAGTCTGTCTTTGAGATCCTGACATGAAGCTTAGACTTAAACAGAAGGCAAGAAGTCTGGCTGACATAACGGAGCAGTCCTTTCCAGGGGTAGGCCATCCCACCCAGCATTCTCTGGATCCAGTCGGTCCTGCGAGGTGGGCTGACAGGTTGTGGGAACTTGGTGACATCCCTTTTTGGGAAGCCAGTTCCCTTCTGCCTGACACCAGGGCTTCTGCCTTTCCCATCTCCCTGCATGGGAGATTTGGGTTATTTGGGGCTATTGTCCCAATTGGCTGTCACACAAAGGGAAGAGCATACCTGTCTTTTAGAATAGCTGGTTTGCCGGCAGGCCAGGTGCACTGCCTCCTCCGACTCCCTCAAGCGTCAACCCGATGTGACTGGCACCTCGAATGTAATGCTTTCTGCCAACTTCTCCTTTCTTGTTCTTGTCTTCAGTGTCTACTCATACCCCAATGCCACTTCACTGCATGACCAGTCATTGGAACAGTCTTTCAAAGCCGAAACTCTGCCATCTTACAATCCGAGCTACTCAGATGACTGAATTTGTTGAGCCTCAGTTCTTCCAGAAATAAAGTAGGAGTCACAATACTCACATTACTATTTTTTTTAACTGATTTGCTGTGAGCCTTAAATCAGACCAATATGAAGAACTCAGGCTTGTCGCTGACATTAGAGAAGCAGTCAATGAAAGTCAGCTGCCATTTGTGTATTGAAAAGATTATGAATTGCTAGCCTCGTCATCTTATTTGACATGGACATGACGATGGCAGCAGGGCCATTTTCCTCAGTTCATAGCAGTTCATCAGTCTGGAGTATGAGATGCTGAGAGATTACGGGGTTCATCAGTTTGCTAGCTTTCTTCGTCTCTAGATGATGACTGGTTAGCTTGGAATCATTAAGAAAGAAGAGAGAAGAGTACAACTTTTCAGGATCTGACCACAGGGTCAGTGATGGGGCCAGGTAGCCACACTTCCTCCTGGATATGTAATGTTGTCCTTGCAACATGAAGGTGTTCTATCCTGAAGACCTCCTTTGAGCAGTTACATCAAATGTAACTCTGGTTACATCAAATGTAACTCTGGTTGCATCAAATGCTAACTCTGGTTACATCAAATGCTAACTCTGGTTGCCTACCCTGTTTTATGGGTGAGGATACCGAGACTCAAGGAAGTGATTTTCCTTACTTTCTCCCTAAGTAAAAAGGAAACAGAAGTAAAATACAAGCAATTCAAATTCTGTAGTTGAAAATATTACTATTTTATGTTCTATTTTTTCCCCTTAATATCATGTCTTAATGGGCAAGGTTCCTTTCTCACAGTCATTTCTTTCCATCTTGTAGATTTTCTTTGTCTTATGAACAAAATCCCTTCATTTGTTATTGATACCAATTATGGGATATTTTTTAGTAATTTCAGAAATGGTTGCTTGCATTACCCTACTATTGTTTTTGAGTGACTGAAAAATATATTCTTTAAAGAATAATACTTCAGTGTAAAAATACATAACGTGCTGGAAAGGGCCTTAGCATGCTTAGATATGAGGTAAGTGGAAGCCTGGAGTAGATTGTCAGCTTCTGAAATCTTTTGCCATACTCATATGATAATTCATTTTTATAAGGTCTACTAATGTACTTTTAACTGGTGATAACAAGTATGGAAACATTGACCAATAACTAGAAAATTCATGAGGAACATACATCTGAATGTATGTGTATGGGCCACCTCTTCATAAATGAATTTATGAAAAAGTACACATTCACAATTCACAAACTATATAATACAAACAGCTCCAGTGTGCTGATAGAATTTTTGTTTGAAACCAACTCTTTTTGTTTAAGGCGAATGTCCATGCTTCTTTCACTTTTATGACTGATTTCTTTCATGTGTTAGAGCACACTGCTGTGGTCTCCTGCACAGCATAGTAATTTTTATCTGTACAAAATCATTTTGATTGCTACCTGCAAGGCTCGTAATTTTAAATTAGTTGAACTCATGGTACCATTCAGATGTTGTTCAAAAATGCAAATATTCACAATAGGAATGCCCACCAAAGTTGTTTTCCTACATCAGATTAAAGAACAGAAATAGAGGCAGAAGTATGATAAAAATAAATTGACATAAGAACCAAAACACCATGGGGGTGACAGCTAAGGGTTGAAACAGGACCAGGAAGATGGCGTCCCTATTGAAGGGCCCTACAAATTAATAGTCTAACCCTGAATGCTTCAAGCTGATTCTCATGTAAAAGCAAACCGAGAGAAGATGTTCAGTTAGATTTTCAGATTCTACTTGAACATTTTTAGAATATCCCCTAATGCTTATGATTAGAGGCTCCCCCCTTGACACACTTTGAGGAGGGATATTTTTAAGCATCTGCACACATTTTTGCTTCCTAGAGTTTCAAGACTCCTGATTTCTGCTCGTCAAAGTCAAGCTTCCAGCTGTTTAAATCCTAGGCAGGGGGCAGAGATGGTCCAATTACTGGAGGCAACTGAGTCTGCAGGAGTTTGAGGAGTAAAAATGAAAAGAGAGAGTGAAGAAAACAAGAGAGAGGACAAGACACTTGTGTCTGTCTATGAGATGAGGTCACGATCGGGTGACTCACCCGAAGTAGAAATGACCCATTTTAGAGATTGCAAGAGTACTTCGTAAAGAAGTCGGTCAGATCTCTTTTTTTTTTTTTCTTTCTATGAATAAAAGAGAACAGGGTTTCTCAACTTCAGTACTATTGACACTAGGGGACAGTGTCTTAGTTAGGGTTTCTATTGCTGTGAAGAGACACCATGACCACGCCAACTCTTATAAAGGAAAACATTTAGTTGGGGCTGACTTACAGTCCAGAGGTTCAGTCCATGATCATCATGGTGGGACATGGCAGCATGCAGGCAGACATGGTGCTAGAGCTGTGAGTCCTGCATCTTGATTGGCAGGCAACAGGAAGTGAACTGAGACACTGGCTGTGGCTTGAGCATGTATGAGACCTCAAAGACCACCTCCACAGTGACATACTTCCTCCAACAAGGTCACATCCACTCCAACAAAGCCAAACCTACTAACAGTGCCACTCTCTATGACCCTATGGGGGCCATTTGCTTTGAAAACACCACAGACAGACACTTTTTCCCGCCTACATATTTTAGGGTGTTTAGCACTCCTGGTCTCCATGTAGTTGATGTTAGTAGTTACCTCTCATTATGACAAGCAAAAATACCCGTAGTCAGCGTGGATTGTCTACTGGGGTAAGGGGGATAGAAAAAATTGCTGCAGGGAGAATACCATTGAAATAAATAGCTCTTTGACGCACATACTCACTAGGACAAAACTGTCTCCATCGCTTGCTTAGTTTTGCCCCTGCTTTAAAATGTAAAGTGAGAGAGGAGAGGAGATGGCACATCAGAGGCTGCCTCCATCACTTCTCCAGGAGAAGCCAGGCTAACAAAAACAGACCCTAGTCTAAAGAGAGAGCAAGGACCAGCAACTCACAGCGGAAATGACACAAAACCCCAGGGCACTGAGCAACACACTTCAGCTTTTTCTTTTTCATTTGTTTCATGGGTGTGTGTGTGTTTGAGTGCTTGTGCGCCACAGTGTGTGTGTGTGTGTGTATGTGTGTGTGTGTGTGTGTGTGTGTAAAGGGACAACCTTGTGTGTCAACCCCTGCCTTCCACCTTGTTTTGACAGTGTCTCTCATAGGAAGTTTGAGACTGTTGTATTAGCTACTGAACTAGAGCAGACCTTTAAGGAAGAGTTGTCACCAATGCTCCACAAACTGTTCCCTACAACAGGGAGTGAAGGAACACTGTCAGACTGGTTCTATAAGTTACCATGACACCAACACTAGAAGAGAACACAACCAGAAAAGAAAGCTATGGCCTGTTTCCCTGATGAACATTGCTATAAAAATACCCAATAAAAGAAGCTGAATTCAAGTGCACACTAAGAAGATTGGACACACCCAGGTTGAATTTCATCCCAGGGATGCAAGGATGATCCAACACGCACAAATCAGTGAGTGGAATCCAGCACACAAGTGAAATAAGGACAGAAGTCATGATCATCTTAGTAGACGAAGAAGCAGCATCCCGAAAGCTCAACATCTCTATTCTCAAAGCCCAGAAGAAACTAGAATATGAATAACATACTTCAACACAATCATAAAATATATATGAATCAAACCTATAGCTAATATTATACTTTATGAGGGTTGGGGGGACTAAAAGCATTGTCTCTAAAACCTGGAATGAGACAGGAGATGACCATTCTCTCTACTCTAACTTGGTATAGTGCTTGAAGTCTTAACTAGAGCAAAAATATAAAAGAAAATAAAAGGATACAACTAGGAAAAAAAGAAGTCAAATTATCCCTGTTTGCAAATGGCATTATCTCACACCTAAAAGGTGCTAAAATCTATACCAGAATTATAACTCAAATAAATAATAAACTAACTTAAATTATAACTACAATTAAAAATAACTACTTTGATACAATAAACACCTTCATCAAAGTAGCAGTATGAAAAAAAGTCAATATACAAAAATCAGCAGATTTCCTCCTAGCAAAAAACTTGCCTGGGAAGAAATTAAATCAATAATCTCATTTCAAATGAACTCAAGAAAACAAATAAACAAACATGAATAAGCTTAACCAAGAAGGTTAAAACTCAGAGATATTTGCATATCAATGATTTTTTTGCAGCAGCATTTAAAATAGCTGTTGTGGAACCAACGTAGGTGTCCAACAGCAAAGGAATGAATAAACAAAATATGGCATGTATCTGTACAAAAGAAAAGTTCAAGCCATCAAGAAGAACAACACATGCCATTTGCAGGAAAATGCATACAACCAGAGAGAATTCTATTCAATTAAACCAGTCTCAGAAAGACAAATACTGTATATTTTCTTCCATTTCTGGTTCCTAGATTTCAGGTAGAAACAAAAATATTCATATACACGACATGAAAGTAGATATGAAACTCTGGGGGAAACGGAAGATTAATGGGAGGGGTAAGGAAGTAAAAACTTAAAATCATTGAAGAGAGAAACTGAAGACGATGCTAGGAGGTGGCAAGAGCACCCACATTTATGGATCACAGAATTAATATTGTTTTTAAAAAAATGGTTATATTGCCGAAAGCAATCTATAAATTCAATGTATTCTCCGTCAAAATTACAATTATACTTTCCATAGAATCAGGAAAATATCCTAAATTAATATGGAAGACAAAGAGTCAAACCAATGCTAGACAGAGCTAGCAGTGCTGGAAGTATCACAATGCCTGATGATGCTACAGAGCCACACTAACAAAACAGAAGCCAGAGCCAGGGTCATAGGACAGTGAACCAAGAAATAAATGTGTAACGCTAGTCACCAAATCTTTGACAAAGACATCAGAAACATACATGGAAGAAAAGAGCCTCCTTAACAAGTGGTGATGGGAAATTAGATATCCACATGTAAAAGAATGAAACTAGACTTCCCCCCTCTCCTCATTCCATCAAAAATCAATTCAAAATGGATCAAAGACCTTAAGGTAAGACCCAAAACTTTGAAATTGCTAGAAGAAAACACAAGGAAAACACTTCACGGTGCGAGCATTAGCAAGGGCTTTCTGTAAAGAGCTCCAGTGGTCCAAGAAATAACAGCAAGAATAAACAAATGGAGGAAACAGAGTGGACAGAGCCAGCTGAAAGGAGAAAGTCCTTGCCAATTACACAATCTGATAAGAAACTGAGATTTGAAATCTGTAAAGGACTCAAAAAGTAAGTGCTCCAAAATGAAGTCATTCAGTCAACAAGTAGACACCTCTCAAAGCAGAAATACAAATGGTCAATCAGTCCCTGGAAATGTGTTTAATGTCCTCTGGGTTAGTGACCCTTCTATTCCTGTGACCACACACTCTAGGAAAGGCCACTCAGTAGGGGAAAGTTTTGTTGAAATGGATGCTCCCAATTCTCTATTTTTGAGACAAGGTCTTGCTCTGGAGGCCATGCTGTCTTTGAATCCACACTGTAGCTCAGGCTGTTGGCATAGTCACCCTCCTCGCTGGGTGGATTGGAACCCCTGTCACCATGCACAATCACAAAGTTATTTTATGTGTGAACATTCTTTTTGTAAAACATCCAAATGTTTGTACATCAGAAAGCAGTGGAAGAAAATGTCTTTTCATGTCACTTGGATGCTATCTTTCAAATAGAATCGTAAATGTGGTGTTAGAAATGAAAGCATTTGGTCTGTGCTCCACTCACACAGTGTGTATGTGGTGTGTGGAGGAGATACAGCTTACTGTAGTGTTGATGGTATGGTGACTGCAGCAGGACCCACTTGTGACAGCAGGAAGCCTGCTCACATCTTGGTGCTCACTTGGGCCTTTTCAACCTATCCAGTCTATGCTCCCCGCCCCCCGCCCCCCACTCTCTGGGAGGCTGCCATCCACATGCATGTTGAATCTTCCCCCATGTGACAACATTCTCTGTAAATGCCTCACATACATGCCCAGAAGTGTATTCCCTAAGGGATTGTGAATCCTGTCATTGTGAATCATGGAAATGCAAAGTAAAATCAGATTGAGAGTCCATTTTACCACTGTCAGGATGGCTGTTATCAAGAAAACAAATGACAGCAAATGCTGGTGAAGGTGTGGGGAAAGAATTCTTGTACATCGCTGCTGGATGTAAAGTAGGCAGTGTAGTCGAAAGTTTTCTCAGGTCCCACTTGGCCCCGAGGTCCCACAGCCACTTATAAAATAATCATTCAGAGGCTTAATATTAATTACAAACTGTATGGCTTATGACAGGCCTCTTGATAGCTAGCTCTTATAATTTAACCCATTTCTGTTAATCTATGTTTTGCCACGTGTTCTGTGACTTTACCGGTCTTCTGAAATGTTGCTCCTTGGGCAGCAGGCTGGTGTCTCTACAGACTCTGCCTTCTCTTCCTGTCTCTCTCCTTGGATTTCCTACCTGCCTCTAAGCTGCCTTGCCATAGGCCAAAGCAGCTTATTTATTAACCAATGAGAACAACATATATTCACAGTGTATAAAAAGACATTCCACAGCAAGGCAGCGACTGTGTAAATCAGGACTAGGCCTTCTCGAAATCCAAGACTAGATCGACTAAGTGATCCTGCTATATGTCACTCCTGAGTGTTGAGGCAGAGAAGTCTAAGTCAGAGCAACAGAAAACTACACAGCCCTGTTTAGTGCTGCACAACTGATAACAGCACACATGGAACCATCCCGGATGCTCATCAACAACTGAGCCGATGACAAAGATCACACACACACACACACACACACACACACACACACACGTACGCACGCACGCACGCACACACACTCACGCATGCACAAAGAGGAAAGGGGGAGAGAGATATTTATCTGTAACAGAGAATAAAATTATGTCATTTACAGGATAATGGATAGATCTAGGGAATCATTATGTTAAATGGAATAAGCTATACGTAGAGAGATAAATACGTTGTGTTTTCTCTCATATGTGGGGATAATGTGGGGAGAAGGGATAGAGAAGGCCGTAGGGGTGACATACAAGAATAGATGCAGACTAGCAGCCTGGTTTCCTTGGATTAAAATTTAATCTAACCTTCCCAAGTTGCAGTATCAGTTACCCAACCTGACAGAGGCAGTGGTACCCTCCCAAGGCTGGTGTGTGAATGCTCTCTGAGAAGAGATTGTCACGATATAGATCTGCACTCATTGTACCCTGTGCTTGGAAATGCTGTTTCAAGAACTTACAAAGTTCAAGATTCTCTATCAGAGGGTAGGGCCTTCCTTGCCTGTGGCAGGAGGTTAAAGTAGAATCAATAATTTTTAAAAATTTTTTCTATTTTTATTTGTAATTTTTTTATTCAAGTAAGTGTTCTACCGGGATGCACAGTGAACACTCAGGGCCCGCATGCAAAAGCTGGAGGAGGTCTCCAGGGAGGGGTCTTTTAAGTAGAAGAATGACATTTTTTTCCTACTTCCCTAGTCCCCCCTTCAAGTCTTCTGGGACTTAGTGACTTTCTTTTCTTCTTCAGAGCAGGCCAAGGAGGTTAATTCCATGGTCCATCTTGTACTAACAAACAACAAAAAAAAAGACTCTTGAATGACATCACATACAAGGTAAATATTTTCAATCCCAACTATATTCCATTAAGTCTAGACACAATTGTAAGAAGTACCATTGCTTAATTCACTGTTAAGGAAAACAATGTACTGCCAACATTAGCCATCATTGGACAATGTAGGTTCAGAGACATTGAAATGTGGGGACATTTTAGAGCTAACAAAGTTGTGAATCTCAATAGGTCTAATGATACAGAGAGCCAGTTACCATTATCTCCTTAAGACAATTTCCAGGAGGCTCCTTTCTTCATGGGAACAAGGCACACAAAGTTAAAGAAATGAGTTAAGAACATTAATGCATTAGGATAGAGTGGGGGGGACTTGAACTCAGAACCTCTGGGCATTTCAGCACAGCGAGGCTGCCTCCTATCATATCCAGCAGTCTTTCGCTGGGAAAGGGATCATAAACTGTAAAGCAAGAAAAGATAAAACGACAGAAAACTATGAGAAACAGGGAAATGCACCCACAGTAGAAATGTTTTCTTCTACTGCGTGTGTGTTTGTGTGTGTGTGTGTGTGTGTGTGTGTGTATGTACATGTATACACATATATACTAATATATAATGATATTTAGGAAGTAATATTTTTCATGTGAAGTTTAATCAGTTTATGCCTCATTTTTAATTAGTTTCAAGCTGTTGATTATATATTTGTGTATATCTCAGTTCAAGCTGTAGATTTATGCAAGCATTCACAGAGGCTTTTTATGTTTTCTGAGAGCCATTGCAATCTCTGTACAATAAAAGCGGCCGTGGAAAGCAGGCTCACGTATAACGCTGCTCATTATGATGGAAAGCAACTCAGTAAACAAGCCACAGGGTCCACCGAGATTCGATGAGTGTTGTCATGCCTGTGGTAAAGTGTCCAGAGTGTGAGCCATCTGGATTTGCGAACATACTGTTTGAGATACATTCCAGAAATGATTTCTTCGGAATTCATACTCATGTCACCAACACAGGCAATCACAAACACATGTACATACACAATGTGTCCGCATTCCACGCTCCAAAGCCTCACTTTTAATCTTTAAAAATCTCACAACTGAAGTTCACTGGGTGGCTGAAAAGCAGAAAGTACTAAGATTTTCACCATAGCTGTTCTCCATAAGAGACGAGCTGTGGTGTCCAAGAATGAAGTGTCTGGGCCTGTCTTTCCCTTTTAGCTAACTTCACCCTGCTTAGGGGACCCAGGAGCAGGAGCTGTGCCAGGCTGCTGAGCTGTGGGAAGAAATTGAGTGAGAAATGTGTTAGTTTGGTTCCCCCTCTTCTTTTTCCTCCTCTTTCTCCTAAAGGAGAGAGAGAGAGAAAGATATCCATTCCATTATTTCTTAATTTTCATCTTGCAGCTCATTATCTCAATCAGCACACCACAGTTGAATGCACTGATTTCTGAGGAAAATTCCAGCAGGTTCCTGAAGCTGTTGATGAGCTAATCGCCACAGTTAGCATTTTCTGTCATTACCTGAAATGAATTATATGAATTTGATTGGCAGGAGGGTTAAAGAAAGAAATAGCGTACAGACATGGCGTGATGCGGGAGGAAGGGGCTGGGGATCGGCACACAGTAACCAGCCAGGAACAATTAAAGAGCATTTTTTTTTTTTTTACAAGACAAGATTTCTCTGTGTAGCTTTTGGAGCCTGTCCTGGAACTCGCTCTGTAGACCAGGCTGGCCTTGAACTCATAGAAATTCGCCTGCCTCTGCCTCCCATGTACTGGGATTAAAGGCGTGTACCACCACCGCCCAGCTTTAAAGAGCAATTTTATTTAAACCTAACGGAATCCTAAAATATTAGCGTGTGTTGAAGGAGAGACTGTGGGTGTGTGGGGCTTTGGAAAACAGTATCTTTTAGTTTAAAAGGTGGCCATATTTAGTCTACAACAGAAGGTCCCCTTCTAGGAACACAAAAGTTAAGTGTTGTTAGCATTGTGCTATATGGTGATTCACAGACACCCAGTGGAGATCTTAGAAAAGGTGAAAATGGGGAAATACAGCCAAAAGTGAGGAGAAGACTTTGAATTACTGCTCACCTCTAGCTTAGTGCTCTACACATGATCTCTCTTGCTGTGCTTCTACTTCCCCATCTGGGAAATGAAAGAAATAGAAACTAATTTTCCTCTTAGGGTGTTCTCATAGCATAATAGATTTTTTTTTAAAGTTTAGAAGTATGAAAAATAAATTGTTATGGTCCATTTTCCGTACGAGGGACACTGAGAGTTCTTTGGAGTTTAAGTTAAGCAGGAGGCACCAGACCCCGCTATCCCCTGGCTGGTGGCTGGTGGCTCATGGTCTCTAAAAGTCTGAGTCAGGAAGAAACAAGTAGTCTGCTACAGGACTGGGCCTGTGATCAGAAGAGGGGACAGTCTTAAGCGCTGGGATATCCATTAGATAAGGCTTTTCATCCTAAACCAATAGGTTGGAGAACTGGGGGGAAGGGGTCATGCTAGATTGTGAATCTCTGAAGTCCTGGGCAATGGGAGAAAGAGTGCCGGCGTGTCTCATGGCCAGGGATTGTAAAACCATTGTGGCATGTATGTCTAATCAGCATGTCAGCCATTTTTATCTTTTCTCTGTGCTGGCATCCCTTTCTGCACAATGGTGCTGGCTAGTTGTATGTCAATTTGATGTAAGCTGTCGTTATCTGTAGGGAGGAAAACTCAACTGAAAAAAACGGCCTCCATAAAATCTGGCTTGTAGTGCATTTTCTTAATGAGTGATTGATGGGGAAGGGCCCAGCCCATTGTGGGTGGTGCCATCCCTGGGCTGGTGGTCCCATGTTCTATAAGAAAGCAGGCTGAGCAAGCCACGATGAGATGCCAATAAACAGCACCCCTCTGTGGCCTCTGCATCAGCTCCTGCCTCCAGGATCCTGCCCTGTGTGAGCTCCTGTCCTGCCTTCCTTCAGTGATGAACAGCAATGCTGAAGTGTAACTGAATAAACCCTTTCCTCCCCAACTTGCTTTTTGGTCAGGGTGTTTCATCACAGCAATAGAAACCCCAACTAAGACAACAGCTGCATATTAAAGATGGCTTCAGTTTCACTAGTCTCTTGAATTTATTTTTACAAATCGAGGATCATAATTGCCCCAGAAGAGACATGAAGTAGTTTGAGCACATTCTGGGGGAGATTAAGCCAGTGGGGCTTTAAAGGACTTGAGGCTTTAAAATGAGAAAACACAAGCTCAGAACCTATGACAATCCACAACAAAAGAATGAAAGAAAATGAGAAAGAGAAAGAGAGGAGGGAGGAGAAAGGAAGGAAGGAGAGAAAGAAGATGAGCACTCATACTGAGAGAGTCCACGTGTACCACATGGTCAGAAAGAAATCTGAAACCATCTTTAGACCTATGCATGGAAGGCTTAAGGCCTTAAGGGATTCAGCAGGCCACATCTAAAAGAGAAACATGTGTCACTTGCCTATGAACAGAAGCAGGGTAAGAAGGCCTAAAGCAGGGTAAAGGATGTGGGGTATATAGAATAGATGTGAATTTGTTGATTTTTCTGCTGTTGTTTTATTTACAAACTAGAGTAAAAATGATAAAACAAGCTAAATCAAAACAAACAAGACTCTTCTCTTTAAGTCAAAATGGAAACGAGGTGGCTTGCTGTAGACATCATCTCAGTAAGCCTTTTAAAAGATGGCTTCAGAGTACCTAGGATGAGATTCTAGGGTGGATCTGGTATAACTCAGGGAGTCATGGCTGAAAAGCATCCAACCTACTGCGGTGGGTTCTGGAGCCATGCCGAACCATGGGCCACGGGCCTGGGGAATGACACTGGTCTCTGGGAATGTAACCAGAGGGTTGGTGCTGCAGCTAGCTCTGCTCTTCCTTTTCCTGGCTCCTTGGCAGTGGTGTGTGTGTGTGTGTGTGTGTGTGTGTGTGTGTGTGTGTGTGTGTGTGTGT
>CABHPH010136324.1:18207-32726 GCA_902168325.1 Peromyscus nudipes
TGTGTGTGTGTGTGTGTGTGTGTGTGTGTGTGTGTGTGTGTGTGTGTTCTATTCCAAAGCAGTAGGAGTGAGATACACCACCTTCAGCCTATGATAGCACTTGAGTCCCAAGTGCTGAGCGATGGCTCAGGAGAGCAAATCACAATAAGTCACTGATTTGGAAAGTGACCAACATCAAACCTTCTTTTCAAGATAACATGAATGAAAAATGAGCATTCGGGACGGAGGCTGATGTTGGTGATTGATTGCGGCTTCTTTGTATTTCAGCACAGGATTACAGAGTTAAGGCGAAGGGAAGTGGAACCCGAGTCACCAGCTCCTGGCCTGCTCAGACTTCTCTTGAGCTAGCACCTTGCCTGGGTTTCAGAACCCCAGCACCTTTCAGTCACACAGGAATGGCTTAGGGTTCTAGGAAGAGGGCAGGCACGTTTAAAATACACATGCATTGATTTTTGAGTATTGTGTTTGAAATGAGAGGGAGAGGGAGAGACAGACAGACAGACAGAGACAGAGAGAGCAGAAAGCAAAATAACTCCCTACCCCTACTTCCTGCCACCTAGTGTTTTCTACCTGGATAATTCCACATTCTGAAGCCAGCACAGCAGGTTGGCACATTCCGTGCCTGATGGGCAGATACACCCACTTCACCTGTGGCAGCACACTTGGCCCTCTTGGGGGCCCTTTGTGTCAGAAATACAAAAACTTTGTTAGCAATCAGCCTTGGATTAAGAGAATCCGAAATGGAAAAGTGTCCTGGCTCACGGTCCCATCTGAGCTGAAAATGAGAGGAAGTAGAGGAAGTGGGGTGGGGGGGAAGCCTGGGTTAAGCTGGCGGTGCTCACAGCTCCATCTCCCCGGATGCATCACCCTCCACCAGCAAGTCAAGTCCTGGGCTCTGGAAAGTGGTTTTAGGACGCATCTTGTTACCTGTCACTAAAGGCTCATATCTCCCATAACATATGGACGTTAAGTTCTGCCAACAAATCTGCGAGGCAATGAAAGACTGTCTGTAGACTCAGTGACAAGCAGAAAGTTATGGGGATTTTCAAAGTCCTCACACTGAGAGCCACTGGGATATGCCCCCCGTTCTCGTTTGGTCTCAGAAAGACACAATACAACACCATCTCCCGGGAAATGGCATTAACTGCCCGATGGGTGCCACCTTGCATGTCCCCAGTGTCTCTACCCACCTCACTCTTTTACCGTGAACACAAGCCCTAAGCCGTGCTGCCTGTTTGAGATGACTTAAAACAAAAAATAATTTTTGTGAACTTTGAATCCCTGAATTGCTAAAAACCTGTTTATAAACAGATACACAGATGGTGGCGTATCGGACTCAAACAACGAGTCTTCCTGCAGCATAGTCCCTGAAACAGGGTTTGCAGATGATGAATTCCTGTATACGGGAACAATTTCCTGTAAATCAATGTACCTTACTTTAGATTTCAACTTAATACCACCCCCCCTCCCCATCCTTGAAAAACAAATGGCAGATAAATTGCTTATGATGTTCCCAGGAAAGGGCCATGTGCTGCTGGGGGTGAGTTATTTAGACTCTCATTCATTTTTTATTGGAATCCTGTATTTATGGATGATGTGCCAATTAAACTAACAGAGCAGAATACATCTAGCTACCTGTGTGATAGCAGATGAACATGGGCTTGTTCTTCAGGCATGTTCTCTGCAGGATGCCTCCTGGTCCACAGATCACAGCAGATGGAGGCATTGCTATGACATGGCTTTGTTTCTCCAGTTGTGGACATCCTCAGAGCTGTTTCAGCTCCTAGGGAGGAGAAGAATGGGGCTGCTCCTTACAGCTGAGGACAAGCAGGGTGGAGCCAGCTGACAAGAAGCCTTCTCAGCTCCAGCTGCAGTAACAGAAGCACAGAACGGAAGCGACTCCTTTTTCAAATGTATTAAAACACCTTCCAGTGAGAATTGATAAAATTGCTGTAAGATCATACCCATCTTTTCAAACAGATATGGGCAAACCCACTCACTCCTCCTTTACTTTTCTACTTGCGTATGTGTGTGGTATGCATGTATGTGGGTGCATGTATGTCTGCAGGTACACATGTACACATGTGCATGTTGAGGCCAGAGGCTGACAGTGGTTGTCTCCTTCAGTTGCTCTTCGAATTGTAGACAGAGGCATAGTCTCTCACTCTGGCCCAGAGTTTGCCCATTCAACTAGCCTAGGTAGCCAGCTTGCTGGGGGATCCATTGTCTCTTCTTGCTAACCACCTGAGCATGGTGGCCTATGTCTTCAGTCCCACCACTCAGGAGGCAGAGGCAGAGGCAGGTATCTCTATGAGTTTGAAGCCAGCCTGGTGTACATAGTGAGTTCCACCATAGCCGGGGCTACATGGTGAGACTTTGTCAGAACAAATGATTACAACAACTAAATAAATGGAGATACATACTATGTTCATATGTAGTTGGCATTTTCTTTGGGCCACCAACCAGCTCCCAAATAAAGACATGGAGGCTTATTATTAATTATGAATACTAAGCCTTAGCTTAGGCTTGTCCTACTAGTTTTTTTTTTTTTAACTTAATTTAACTTGTTTCCATTCATCTACATTTTGCCTTGGGGCTTTTTACCTTTCTTTCATTCTGTATGTTCTACTTTCCTGCTCCTTCTGTGTCTGTCTGTCTGGCTCCTGTGATCTCTCTGGCATCTCTTTTTCTTTCTTCTCCCCAACCTAAATTCCTCCTCCTATTTACTCTCCCTGCCCAGAAGTCCCACCTATACCTCCTCCCTCACTATTGGCCAGTCAGCTTTTTATTAGACCAATCAGATGCCTTAGGCAGGCAAGGTAAAACAGCAACACATCCTTACATAATTAAATAAATGCAACACATCTTTACATAGTTAAACAAATGCAACACATCTTTGCATAGTTAAAGAAATATTCCACAACATTCACATTCAGAGATTGGAAATTTTGGTATAGTAAAGATGTCTGCACTCCCTAAATTGGTCAATAGGTCAATGTAATTACTTCAAAAATAGTGGCAAAGCTTTTAGACAACCTTATTATAAAGTTTGCATATAAAAATACAAACATTAGCTGGGCAGCAGTGGTACATGCCTTTAATCCCAGCACTCGGGATCTCTGTAAGTTTGAGGCTAGCCTGGTCTACAATGTGAGTTCTAGGGAAGCTGAAACACAGTTGTTACACAGAGAAACCCTGTCTCAGATTAAAACAAAAACAAAAAACCAAAGATGCAAACATTGGAGTAGTTAAAAGAATACTGACAAAGAATGGTAATCTAGAAGAACAATATAGTTCTTCAGTAAGCAAGATTGTGTCAACTGGAAACAGAAATATAACTGGTGTGATGGGGCAGAGACCCTAGAAGCATGTCAACATAAACACGTTCTTTAGTATGTGATGAAGCAGAGTGATAAGAGTGTCTTTTCAACAGATGATGCCGGAGTGACTTGACATCTACAGGTTAAATAAAAGTCAGATCTTAAACGAAAGTGCATATCTACAACAAACATGAACTTCAAGTGGACCATTGATTTGAAACTCAGTGATTAAGAAAGAGACAACTAAAACAGAGTGGAGTGGTGCCACACTCCACTGAATATCTAGAGATAAAGTAGGGACAGCACCAGAGCACAGAGGTGGAAGTGGACCGCTCAGACACTTCTGGTGGGAATGGACAGCTACGCTGGAAAAGTGTGGAAGTTTCTTATGAAATGAGACATCTAGTCATCATTAGGAACTGACAGTTGCAACCTTTCTCATTCACCCCCAGAGGAATAGAAATCTGTGTTCACATCCATGCTTATATTATCTTTAGATGATATAAAGATGCTTTTATCATCTTTAGAAAGAACAGTATAGAAGCGGGAACAAGCCAGACATCATGCAATAGGTGAGAGGTAAACCATATTGTCTTACACATACACTATAGATTACTATTTAGCCAATGAGAGAAAGTACCTTGAGTCATACAGTGTAGATGACTGTCGGTGGGATTATCCTGACTGAATATTTCCCTCCATTTGTGGCCTCATCCTGTTGTCCTTCCTAAGTGCTTTCTCGACATTCCATTTATTGCTGTAGCTCTGACCTTCCTGCCTTCTTACCATCAGACCTTTGGAATTCTACCAGACCTGACCAGACAATCTGGGATGTTCTTTTCCCCTTCAGATTCTTAATTCCATCTGCAGAGTATCTTTTGCCGTGTAGTCTAATGTATTGGGGGTATGGAACTGGTGTTATTATATGGATAGTCTTTGTTGCACCTTTACTCAGTATATCACAATACTGCTTTTTCCATTTATAAACATCTTATGGATACTAATTATGGAAATGGAGAACAGATTAGTGGTAATAAGGAACAAGATAGGAGTGTACTTTGGATGGAATTCTGAGTAAGAATGGGAGAAACTGAGCAGACAGAAGGAAATGAAGATTTCCATCAGCAATATTTTTTAGACAATTAACACTAGGTTTTATTTGTTGTGAGGAAGTAATAGACTAAGGAAATTTAATTTATATTAATGTCTCATTAATATCTAATATTTAATTTATGTTTGATAATTAATATTGATAATTAATATCAAAATGAAATGATAATTTTATAAAATTATAATAATTTAATTTATTATGTTTGATAAAAGTCATTTTTGACCCATGGTGACTGGGGGGGTGTTCTTTGGATGGGAGCTGCTTGTAAAAAGTGTCTGGGTGGGAGTCCATAGAAGTGCATGATTCTAACAAGGTCTTTTTTGCATCTCCAATGAAAGATAGTTTCATGAACAGAAGTGAGTAAAAGCCTTTGAGTAGATCCTATGCCAGTTGATGGTCATACGCAGTTGAGAAGTGTTCTTCTGTTTCTTGACCCTCTGGGAGTGGAATGTATGAGGTTTCTCCCACAATAGTAAAGTATCTGAGCCTATCAACTTAAAAAGGGAAAGGGGATATTTTGGCTGGCTGTTCAGGTTCATGATCATCCAAGTTCATTGCTTTTACACCTGTGGCAAGGCAGTGCTTCACGATGAAGGTGTGTGGAGAGCAAATCACTCACCTGATGGTGAAGAGAAAGAAGGAGAATCAGAGTCTCAAAATCCTCTTCAAGGGCCTCTCAGGAAGCTCTACTTCCTAAAGGTCCCACTGCCTCGCAATAGCTGCATTCTGAAGACCACACATGAGCTTTTGTGAGCTTTGAGATCCAAGCTGTTGCTGGGAGGAATGGTCTCCTCAATGTGAAGTGGGCTTCCCAGTAGCTATCAGGTGTGGGCACTTGGCATCTTAGAGAGCAGCTGTCTCTAGGAGACAAGAAGACAGCTGTCAGTTCTAGTCTATTCGGACATGTGGCTGATCGGATCCCCAAACATCTAATTCTCTGCCCTTATGGCAATCTACTCCACTCCCTTTACTTTCTCACACCTTTATTGAAGCTGAATTAACAACCTGGTCCTGAAAAACTCCAGGTCACAACCTCTCAAACCTTCATGACTACACCATTTGATTTTCTACATGATTCTCTTGGATCTGATGTCTACATCTTCAGACACAGACCATATTGAACATACACATCACACCCCAATCACAACATACTAGACTGAACAATGAACCATTAATCAGAGAGCTAAAGACGGCAAAGAATTTGATGCTTTCTGAGTATGCTTACAATTTCCTACAGGTGAGCAATCCACACAATACAGTACTTAGGAGTCTAACACTATTCTCCCCAGGAGATTAAGAAACATTTGAGGAACTATGCCAACATTACTCTCCCATACTTGGCTTCTCATACCAAAGGATAAAGGCCAAGGTTGTCCCTCTCCTGCTCATTGTTCACTTTTCTTGGGCAAATCACAGACTTTCCTTTGGCCTAAGAAACTTAGTGAAATATCATCACCCGGTCTCACTTCCCCACCACCTGGGTACGAGATACTGCTGATTGAAAGCAGTGAACATGATTGTGGTCTGATTGTTAGTGAATGCAAAGATTGTGTCCCACCCACCTGCCCTTTTACTGGAGGATTAGTGGGTTGAACTGAAGAGGGAGATCCTATGTCAATGATCAGATTTACCAGAAACTCCATAATTCATTTCTCCCTGGGGACCTTTAGTTGGTAGGCATTCTGTTGTTCTGGTGTTTAATTCCCCATTGGTTATAAAGGTGGAGAATTAAATGGGTTCTACGTGACAACGCAAAGCCTCCACTGTCCTCATCCAAGCTTCTTATGGGCAGGAAATGGCTGGCTTCAGTATCACAGGGCCAGTATCCCTCCTCTACAGTTCCTTGCTGTGGGCATGTGCTTACATTCTGAAGAGCTTTCCCAATGTCTCTGCCAGACTTTCTTCATGAATGTCTTGCCCACTTTGGAATAGCCATGTGAGATGTGTCGGGGACACCAATTGAATGTATACAAAATCACCCTTTGGGTAGAAATGCCTCAAGTGTACAATATTACATGCTTGGTGGCACATGCTTTGAAAACTGATAATGGCACCTCTCTGGGACTCCGGTTGACATGAGGCACAGGGTGATGTCTGTCCTGGAAGACGTGCAGCACCATCTGAGAGCATCACTTCCTAGGCAGTCACAAGATGCACTTAGACGTCCTCACACTCATCTTTGCCCAGATGTTCCATGTGTCCACACACACACACACACACACACACACACACACACACACACACACGCTTCCAGTGCCCACATACACCCAGCAACTTCCCACTTTCCGTTTTCTCTTATGTTATTTCGTCTCCATCGAACTCATTCACCAGCTTGAACTATAAACCTTAGCCTCTGATAGCAGATGCTCTCTACCGTCAACACCCAATTCCAGTTGCTCCTCCTTGTCCACGCAGCAAATGTTGATCATTTAGAACCGAGCAATTTGTTTGCTAGGCTTGCCGCACTTGTTGGTGAGTAAACCAGCATGCTTTGCCCGGGGTTCAGAGACCTTTGAGAGACACAGACAATAAATTGGAAGCAAACCAATGAGTGAGAAAGAATGGGCAAAGTGAGAGAGTAATAGAATCCATGTAAAGAAGAAAATAGACATTTAAATAAAAATCTGAAAAATGAAGGGAGGGTGGTAACCTTTGGAAATGAGACTGGACACCTGGCAGAGGGGGCAGCCTGTGCTGGCCTTTGGCACATCCTTGAAGAAGTTTATTATGGCCGTGTGTGGGCAATCCCTGGGGAAAGACGGAGGATCACGTGTGGCCCTCAGAAGAAAGCTGTGGGAATAGTCCAACATGGGCAGCCCCGGCAGAGGGGGAAAATGGAGAGAAGTGAAGCCATGAGGCAGGGCTTTCCCTGGGAAGGACAGAAACAGACAACCAGGAAAGGGCCATTCCCAGGATTCTGCCTTGAGAGTGGGGAAGAAAGGATTTCCAATGACGTTAGGGCCCTGCCTGCCTCCTCCCAGCTGATAACAGGTTTGAGCTGGAATGTGCTCTCCGGGTGCATATTGTGGGAATATGGTGCTTCCTTTGCCGTGCTGTTCTGCAGGCTGTGGAGGCCTAAGGAAATAGGGTCGGATTGGCAGAGTAGGTTAAAAGGGGCAGGCTTTGAAGGCCATGCTTGTCCTTGTTCTAATCTGCCTTTCTCCGCTGTCTGTCTGCAACCATACACAAGCCACGGCCTTGTAGTCCAGGCATGAGGATGCTCCAATGGGCTTTCCTTACCAAGAGAGCCTGGAATCCCTTGACACCAGAAGCCAAACAAGTCTTTTTTCCCTTCCGGTGTTTTGTCAGATATTTTGGTCACCGTCCTGTGGAAAGTAAGTCACACATCAACCTAGTGCCAACCTCCCAGTGAAAGCTCAAAAGGTATTTTTTAATGGTACAGTTCACTTTATCTTTATTCACTTATTATTTTGAGACAGAGTCTCACTGTGTAGCCCCAGCAGGTCTGGAACTCATTATGTAGGTCAGGCTGATCTTGAATTCAGAAATCTGACTGCCTCTGCCTCCCAAGTTCAAGGATGAAAGCTACGGGTCACTGCGCCCAGATATGGTTTACTTTATATCCACCTATTTGACCGAAAGTTACATACAATCTTGTGACATTTCTTTTTTTTTTTTAAGTCAAAGATACTAGATGTCTCATCAGATAACTAGTGAACATGTATAGTAAATCTTCATTCATGTAATATTCTACTCCTGGTTAAATAGACACGTATTATCTAGGGTATTAGTAATTTGGCATTCATTCCTAAGAATCAATGTTGCTAGGGCCATGTTCCTTACTCATATTATAGACCAGAAGAAGAGCGGGAGATCCGCCCTCTAGAGAAGCACCAAGGCTACACTGGAGCCATGTGTCTGGAACGTTGGGGCAAACTGACAAGGGGAATTCTGGGTAGACCACATGTTGCACAGCTAATGAGAGGCAGAAGCAGAGGCATCTGAACCCGCTTGTCAATGTTGAGATGAGAGTAGGTAAGTTATAAAAGGAAGAAGCCCAGCGAGCTCACTTCCTGTTTCCTGTGGTTTAGATTGCGTGGATGTAGCTCTCAGGTCAGAATACACGAATGAGTGCAACTCCAGTCCAGCAGTTCTCAACATGTGGGTCGTGGCCCCCCTGGGATCACATATCAGATAGCCTGCATAGCAGATATTTACATTACGATTTATAACAGTAGCAAAATTACGGTTATGAAGTAGCAATGAAATAATGTTACGGCTGGGGGTCAACACAACACGAGGAACGATATTAATGGGTCACAGTGTTAGGAAGGTTGAGAACCACTATGGGACTCTGAGAGTCTCTGGGTGACAGGTGGGTGTGAACATGACTCAGCTGGAGAGTGTTCCAAGAACCTCCCTTTTGAGATCAGTCCTGGGCCTGGGACGTTTAAGCAGAAATGTTCAGAAGGACCCTACTTGATGTGCTGGTGTAGGTGAGAGGAGTGAGAAAACCCAGCGGCACATCTTCATGTTTGGTTAAAGAAAAGACAGCCTTGTGGATGGATTTCTCTTTGGGCCGCCAGCTCACAAAAAACAACACGGAGACTTATTATTAATTATGAATGCTCGGCCTATATCTTAGGCTTGTGCCACTAGCTCTTATAACTTAAATTAACCCATTTACATTAATCTACATTTTGCTTCGTGGCTTTTTCCCTCCCTTCCATCTTGCAGCTCCTGTTTCCTCTCCTCCTACCCCCAGCCATAACATTATTTCATTGCTACTTCATAACTGTAATTTTGCTACTGTTATAAATCGTAATGTAAACATCTGATATGCAGGCTATCTGATATGTGATCCCAGGGGGGCCGCGACCCACATGTTGAGAACTGCTGGACTAGAGTTACATTCATTTGTGTATTCTGACCTGAGAGCTACAGCCACGCAATCTAAACCACAGGAAACAGGACGTGAGCTCACTGTCATCTGGAGTCTCTCCCCTTTCCTCTCCTCCAAGACCTCTCTGTCCCCAGAAGTCCTGCCTAAGCTCTTCCTGTCTAGCTATTGACCATTCAGCTCTTTATTAAACCAATCACAGTGACACATCTTCACAGTGTAAAGGAATGTTCCACAACGCAGTCTGGGCTGGGGGTTAATTCAGTGGTAGAGCCATGGTCTTGCATGCAAGAGACTCTAGGTTGGATCCCCAGCACTAATAGTAATGATTATGTAATAATGATAATGATAATAAAATAAAATACAACAACTAGTCTTTGTATAAATGCTTCTATTGTAAAAACATGTGCAAAAAATTGTGAAATAAACTTAGTGGTTTAACCTTCTGCTGTGACTAACAGAGCAAAGCAACAAACACAGGCCATTCAGTTTTTCCACTTTGGGGAAAAAGAAAACACAATCTCTCCAACCCATAATTGGAGCACATGATCCCGAGCTTGTTTCTGGACCAGAGGAGTGGTCTGGTTGAGATGCTGTTGGCTATCAGAGAGAGAGAGCTGCAGTCTGGTCCCTGCTGTGGGGAACAACTGTCTTAATTACTGCAGCTGAATCATCTCACTGGGGAAAAAAAAAGAAAATCCAGTGACTCCAATTAGCTGCAGCATGGCTCTTTGAGGAAGCCACAAATTTGGGACACAAGCATTGGTTGGCTTTGCCACTTGGGTAGCACCGACAGTTTGTGTCACTGATTCCAGCCACTGCCCTTTGCTGTCTGTCTGGAGTGGAACGGAAGACATGTTCTCCTTGACTTCTCAAGGTAAATATCACAGAGAAAAAGTAGACACTGGAAGTGGGGAATCCGGATCAAGACACCACTACCTACTGTTGTCTGTGTGGAGGAGCAAGCTTCTAGACCAGCAGTTCTCAGCCTGTGGGTCAAGATCCCTTTGGCAGTCTGAGACTCTTTCTCGGGGTCACCTAAGATCATCAAAAGCACAGAGATTTACATAACAGCAGCAAAATTACAGTTATGAAGTAGCAACAAAAATAATTTTATGGTTGTGGTAACCACAACCTGGGGAGCTATATTATTAAAGAGTCACAGCATTAGGAAGGTTGAGACCCACGGCTGTAGAAGGAGGTACTTCCTTTTTTCAGTAGCAGTTTACCGCACACGTACACACGTACACACACACACACACACACACACACACACACACACACACACACAGCCTTCTTTCAGGTCTTTGTTCCCCTCAGTGACACTCAGACTGGCTGCTTCACTCCATGTTTTTCTGGGGTTATGAATTTCCTAACAAAGGCACTCAGTTATAATAGTAGACTCTGTTGATGATTTATTTGTGCAGTTCCTATTAGGCAAACATCTAAAGTGGTCACTGCCAAAACAAAAGTTGTCAATGCAGTCCCGTTTCACATTCTATTTGAAGGGATTTTTGAATTTATAGTTTTCCTTGCAAAATAATCAAATGTTGAACACTAGATATTTTGTTTCCCAATGATGCTCTTTTGCCTCCTCCATGGCTCAGCATGGGCTTCCAAGTGAATTTTTGATCCTATTCAGATGAGTCTCCTGATTGATTTTCTTCTCCATTTCTCCCAGGAACCAGGCAATCACCTACTCCAAAGATTTACTCATCTGTCTAGATCACTTCAGGGTTTGGCAATCACTTCACGAGAGCAAGCTGAACTCAGTGGTTACTACCATGCCACATGGTGGAACTTTTATCTATGAGCATATATTCTCTTCAGTTCAGGAATAGACTTCCAGCCATGATCTGTAAGGCTCACTAAGCAACATTTTTATCCAAAATAATCTATGGCAACTAAATTATGGTGCCACATTGGACAATAGCAATAGAAAATCTATTGGGTTTGCTGTTGAAAAGTCCATTAATCTATGAGTTTTTCCTTAGGACCAATATGCTTGATTTATCTTCCAGTAGCAACAAGAATTTTTAAAAGGCAGGGACATACTAGATATGCTGGAATGCATTCCTCTTAGACATTTATTAAATCTACTGGAGATCTAAGGCTGGGATATTGCTTTTAAGAGTGATTGCCTAGCATGCATGACGCCCTGGGTCTGAGCTCCAGAACCACATAGACATGGACGTGATAGCTGACAACTATCTTATCACTCACAGGTGAAGACAAGAGGGCCAAGAGGTCACTCTCCCTTACACACTGAGTCCAAGGTCATTCCTGAGTTCCTGCCTCAAGACCAACCAACCAGTTTATTGAAGGTTTAAAAAAGAAAGGAGACAGCGTGACTCTGCTTCCTCTGGTGGGTGACACATGCCAGGAATCATAACATGCCAGGTCCCTAAACAGGTATCTCCTTCCCCACCCTCCAACAGCCTCATCTCCAGACCCACCGGTGAGATTGTCCTTTGGAAGGGAACCCCACACATTTGCCTCTCTCCCTTCATTGTGAGGGCTGGGAGACAAAGCTGGACCTGCCTGACTTGAGCTCCTTCAAGGCCGTGGTTTATTTTAGAGACAGGTTAAGCTGTAAACATTCTTCAGTCTCTGTTTTATTACTTGGTTAAAATATAGAAAAATAACACCTCCATGAAAGTGTTGAGTAGGGAACGAATAGGTACTTGCCTATTGTAAATTAGGTCTCTAAGAAATTGGAGTGCCCACATCTAATTTTTAGAGTGTATATTTAGGTTTTAGAAATCAATGCTTATTCCCTGTACCTGCCCTTAGGTGATGCACATTAAATAAATATGTTAATGGTTGGGGAGGGGAGATGAAGGATTTTGAAAAAAGGCGCTCTTTCTCCTTCGCCCAGCCACCTAAGTTCCTAGCTCATAGACATTTCCAGGATTTAAACATTATTAGCATGGGGCTGGGAGGGTTCATTAGTTAGTCTAATTATTTAGGAACTGTGTTTTATAAATAAGACCTAGGTCCACTAAAACAGGAAAAATATGCATTATTCACGGTTCTTGCGGAAAGCTGTGAAGAAAAGCGTGCAATATTTCAGAACTTGTCCCTTCACAGGAGTGAGGCCTCAACTATGCTGTAGAGAGCATTGAGAACACTGGGCAAAGGTGGCCTCCGTCCCCCATACCATCTGTATCACTAGACACATCCGTAAGCACTGCTAAGATAAAATATACTTATGTATCGATTAGTTTTCCCCTTCAAAATAATCTATTTCTTTCTGGGTATCTTTTCTACCTGTTGCTTTGAGAATACAGGATGATGAAAGAAAAGCCACTCACAGAAGATTAAAAACATCACTTATTATGAAATTTAATTTTCCACCATTAAATACAATTCAGAATAAAGGTAGAGCCGCCGTGAGTTGTTTTGTTGATGTTTGCCAAGGCTGGAGCTGGAGACAGCTGAGAAGGGCTGACATGAGCTCTGAGAGGATGTGGGCTAAGGGATTCCGTGTTTAGACAGATGGCTTCACACAGTGTGTCCAGCCAGAGAAAGCAAGAGTCTGCCTGAAGCAGTGGGTCATCGGGGAGCAAGTGGAGACTTTTGCACCAAGTGTGTGAGGTCACTGGGAGAGCCGAGTCAAAAGACAGAATTCTCAGTCATCTTCGACCACAGAGTCGCTAGGAAGGAAGAGTCGTCCCAGTCATCGGTTGGATAAATGGCTTATTTTTCTTTAAAGACAAGTATTTATGAGAATGAAGTCATGTTAAGAAGGTGTCAAAATATGAAGCAGTTGTGACGGATGAGTGGGAGGAAGTGGTGAGGGGTGTTTATCCATGCACTTCCTCCCTATCTGCTGACCGCTACACGTTCTTAGTCTAGACCGGGTTTACTGACTGGGCTGTGTTCGGCGTGTCAGAGAATGTGGTGATGGCTCACTGGTGCCTGGCACAGGATTGGGAAGAGAAAGAGCAGTGTTAGTGCTCCTTGGTGTAGATTAACTGCTCCAGACTCCACTTTCTTCTTCCTGAAGACAATGCCAGCAGGAGTTAGGAGTTATTCTGAGCCTCAGGTATAACCAGTGAGAGTATTGTTTCAGGGTTACCACGGGTACAGTAAGTTCACTTGCTCCTAAGACCATTCTTGGAATTCAAGTAAATGAAAGCGTTCGGCTTTCTCCATTATTCAGCACAGCACTCATTGTACGTTGGTATCTGGGATTATATTATTACGTTTCATTTACGTAATGCAGTGATACCCGATACAGTCTCATGGATTAGAGGCCTTTGTTACTTGATGTTTTAGAGTTTAGTCTCAAACACAGACACTGCATAACTTATAGGAAAGGAAAATACACACTTTAAAATGTCTTGAAGACATCTATCTATCTATCTATCTATCTATCTATCTATCTATCTGATTTTTAATATGGAAAGTGTGATGCAGACTCAAGTAGCCAAAAACCATACTTTAAGCAGCTGCATCACTGAAAAAAAAAATCTCCACAATAAGGAGCTGGAAGGATCTTTGAGACTTCTCTAACTTCCCAGCCACCCCTGTCTTCACTCAGGTCCTTCTGTGAGCAACTTTCAGACTTGTTCTGCAGTTCTGTTCTTGAATGCTCAAGTGCAGATCTCATGCTCAACGGGTGATCTGATCTAGGGCAGGTCCAAGTTTTGTGGGACCTGACCCTTAAAATAAATTAGGGCTTCCTTTGAAAGAAAATGGATTTTCAAAGCCTCTTAAGTTTTCATATTTTACATAAACCTAGATATCTAACACACTATGAAAACCTTCACAGAAGTTCTGGAAGAAATTTGCAAAAAAGGAGGAACCCAGAGATGTCAATTTTGCCTTTTTTTTATATTTTTTATTTTTAGCAATCACTTGTTTCAACTAACTTTTTAATCCTGTTAGAGTTAAGGAAACAGCTCCTGTCTGGGTGTGACCTCAGGTCAGAAAGAAATGCGGTGAAGTTTGGCTTCATCTATCACGCTCTTTGGGGATAAGAATCCAAATATCAAAAACATACCAGTGGGTAAATGTTTAAAGTTTGCTTTCAAAACAATACGTGCTCACCTCTGAAACAGACCCTCTAAACGTGTGTATACAAGAGTAATAGAAAGTAGTTTTCAGTGATAAGATGTCCTGGTCTCTGGAAATGTTAAACCATGCCTCTCACCTTTCCTTGTTTGTACCCACCCTCTTCCCCCCTCCTCCTTTCTCCCTCCTCCCTCCTAGTTAGTCTTCT
>CABHPH010136326.1:0-18631 GCA_902168325.1 Peromyscus nudipes
GAACTTTCCTCATGAAACCATTTTAGTGTTCAGTCCAAGGTTTTCTGCCTGTCACTAGTGTAAGAGTTTCTATGTAGCCAGTTCATACAAGCCTATGTCTCACCATCAAGTGTGTTCATATGTCCAATAGCCCATGTTGTTAAGAATTCACCAAACAAACGGATGGCCATGTAAAACCCCCCATACTAGGCAATGTCTAAAGTTAGCAGATTGCCTGAGCTGATAACACTTTTTTTAATCTGTTTGTTTATTGTAATTTTTCTCATTAGCTATAATTGATGAAGATTATGATAATTATATCTATATCACATTCACAATTTACAAAATACTTCAGCTTTATTGTACTATGTAATATTTAGAATGGTGTTTACTTCCCTCAATTAATGTGCAATGAGCATCTAACTCATGCCAGGTGCTGTTTCAAAGGATAAAACAATGAGGAAGAAATATATTCACTTCCTTCTCAGAGTTTATGGTTGAATAATGGCTATAGACAAGTGAATAGACAGTTACAATACAGGATACTGAGTATGGTGGAGAGAAGTAGTCAGGGGGCACAGAAGCACTAAGCAGGGGGTACCAGACTCAAGGAGTAGCCTTTCCCTCAATGATTTAGTTTTAGAAACTAGAGTGTAAAGCATCAGAATTGTATGTTGTCTTAGTAAGTGTGGTGGTTTGGAAGAAAATGGCCCCCAAAGGGAATGACATTATCAGGAGCACCATGTCTGCCTGCAGGTGACCATGTTCCCCATCATGATGATAATGGACCAAACCTCTGAAACTGTAAGCAAGTCACCTTAATTAAATATTTTCTTTATAAGAGTTTCCATGGTCATGGTGTCTCTTCACAGCAATAGAAATCCTAACTAAGACAAAAGTTGGTATCAGGGACTGGGGTATTGCTATGATAGGCCTGAACATGTTTTTGTTTGGAGGAATTTGGACTTTGGTACTTTGGGTTAGGAAAGCAATAGAATGCTTTAAGCACTGCTTAATGGGCCATGCTAGTAGGAGCATGGAAGACAGTGGTACTGAGTATGATTTAATGAACTGTAGGGGACTACCTCAAGAGATTTCAGAGAAGAATTTTAGTATGTTGCCTAGAGATCATTCTGGGGATATTTTGATAAAGAAAGTGGCTGCTTTTTGCCTTTGTCCAAAACGTTTGCCTGAGGCTAAAGTGAAGAGTTTTGGATTAATTTTGTTGGCAGAGGAAATCTCAGAACAGTCTAGTATAGACTCTGTCGTATGGTCATTAGTGGTAACTCTACTGAAGATTTATAATGAAAAGGAGCAAGCTGAGCAAATAAAAACAGAAAATTTACAGATTGAGAAAAGGGGCACTAGAAAGTAGAATAGAGCTAAATCCTGTGTTCAAGGAAATAAATGGATTAAGAAATGGAATAAAGGGAGTGATGACCTAAGGGTAAGATCTCCAAGCTAGGTTTCCAACTCGTGTAAAGGAACTAAAGAAAAGCTTAGAGCCAGGGGGTTGTGCACACCTTTAATTCCAGCACTGAAAAGGAATAGGCTGGAGGATCTCTGAGTCTGAGGCCACCCTGGTCTAGAGATCCAGTTTCAGGACAGCTAAGCATAGGCAAAGAAAGACAGAAAGCTGGTGAAGATGTAACTGGACAAGGGGGCCCATGTTCCAGCCCCAGTAAGCAGTTGAACTCAGAAGCTTTAGCCAAGTGTTTCTGGATAGAAGAAATGGATTATGGAATTTGCCTCCATGTCTAAGGAAAGCAGCTGAGGGCAGGCATGTGTCTGCTTAGAGAGGCCATTGTGTGAAGCTATGAAGTTGAAGCCTGGATTGCCCTGAAGACCCCAAGATGTTGGAGATGCTAGAGCTGTGGGATACCTGCTGAGGAGAGCTGCTAACAGGGAGTGGAACCAGCCCAAGACAAAGAAGTTATGTTGCAGCCAACAGAGCTGAAAGGAGTTGGAGATCCAAACAGTGTCTCCATCAGACATGTAGATGCAGAGTTTGGAGTTTGCCCAGCTGGGTTTTGGTCTTGCTTTGGTCCAATATTTCCTCACTATGCTCCCTTCCCTACATTTTGGAATGGTAATGTATACCCTGTGCCATTATGTTGGAAGTATGTAATCTGTTTTACGATTTTGATTTTATAGGGGATTACAGTTAAGAAATTGCATGAATCTCAGAAGACACTTTGAATTTGGGACTTTTAAAGATTGTTGAGACTGTGATACACTATGGGGAATTTTGAAGTTGGAGTGGAAGCAGTTCTGATTTATGATATGACTTCAAGCTTTGGGGGGCCAGGGAGTGGAATGTGGTGGCTTGAAAGAAAATGACCCCAAAAGGGAGTGGCACTATTAGGAGGTGTGGCTTTGTTGGAGTAGGTGTGGTCTTGTTGGAGGAAGTATGTCACTGGGGTCAGGCTTTGAGGTCTCTTTTGCTCAAGTTTTGCTCAGTGTGATAGTCCATATCTTGTTGCCTTCTGATCAAGATGTAGCCAGCACCGTGTCTGCCTGCAGGTGGCCATGCTTCCCATCATGATGATAATGGACCAAACCTCTGAAACTGTAAGCAAGCCACCTCAATTAAATGTTTTCCTTATAAGTGTTTCCATGGCCATGTCATCTCTTCACAGCAATAGAAACTCTAACTAAGACAGTAAGTAAAGCATATATACTTCCTGATGGACCAATGGCTTCCAACACCAACATGATATAGTCTAACTTACTGATCACTTATGAGCATAAATCAGTTAAAAAACAGGATAAATTTACTTTTGATTACACGTTCTCCTATATGAACATGTGTGTGCGCACGCGCGCGCGCACACACACACACACACATATACACACACACTGAGGCAGAACAATGGAAAACAGGAGAACACATCAGTCATACTACTTCTGAACCACAAAACAAAGTTGCAAGGGGTATTCTGCTTCAGTCACAGTGATGTATGTTAGATATGATCTTGTAGTCCTGCCTTTCACTGACAGTTTCCATACCTTGAGGACAAAAGTAGAGTGGTGGTGAGTAATTAATAATCAAAGGATCAAGACACTATCCAGTTCATGCCTCTATTCCTCACCATGTAACTACTGAGTCGTGTGATGCAGCTAGAATTTCATTTAGATTCTTTTTCACAAGGAACAGCATAGTTATTTCTTTCAGTTTATAGGAGATGTTCAAACACTCCACGATGATGTTCAGATTACACTATCTAATAATTAGCTTCTCTTCACCTTAGCAATCCATTCCAGTTTATAGTTAGGATGTATGTATAAACCTTATATCTTTATTATTTATGGTCATGATTGAGACAATGTCACAAATACTCAAGCCATCCATTCAAAAAGAGTCTTACAGATTTGTTCCCAAAGAATTGAAAAGAAAATAGAACACAAATAGTAATCATATTTGATAAATAATGAGTGGGGAAAGTTTCCATTGAAAGGCAGGAAATGGAAAGAAGGATCCTACCTAGACTCTGGCTAAGGGAAAAGGAGTTTAGAACTCCACATCATGGTGAAAAGTGACAGAAGAAAAATCTTTGTAAAAAGAAATTAAAAATTATTTAGAGGGGGCATTTTTAGCTTAGGCTAGGCATTAGTTTGGGATCACAGATGTGTTTCTTCCATTTCTTCCATAGAATTTGTGTTTGGTAATGTAACTTGCTTTGGCCATGGAGGTAGACCTGGCTGGCTGACCAGCCATTTACATGCGCAGTTTACAGTGCCCCCTTTCCTCTGTAAGGCAGGTGTGGTTTGATGAGCTCTGGAGTCCCAGATCAATGAGAGATGTGGAACTAAGTGACCCCAGCAGGCTCACCAGCCCTCAGTGTGAAGCAATACCTTCACATTGTTGGAAACATATCTACCAGCTGGGCTTAGCCTCAATTCAGCCCTGCCAACCAACACACCTGGAAAATACCGGATCATTCATCTAAGCCATTGAGATTTGATCTTTTTTTTTTTTTCATTCAGACATATTGTAGCAAAAGTTACTTAATAATTATTTGGGGAAGAAATATTGGTGGACAGAGGTAAGAAGAGGGTAGAGTTAGAGTCAGGCCTCTTTCTGGCTGCTTTCTACAATCCCTAAACAGAGGCAGCTATTGGGGCAAATGGCTGGATAGACCAATGGTGGAATACCTTTCCTGGCTCCAAGAAATTTAATTACTTCTTGTTTGATCTGAGAGTGGCTGTTTTCAAAAATCAGAACCAACACACACAGCTGGAGGTAGCAGAACTATTGTTTCGAGTCACAAAAAAGTCTGATTTTTAAAATTGCTGAACATGATCTAGGGAACACGCAGACACCTTGATTGTAAAGTCTAATTCCACTTGTCCTTTTTGCCTAGGAATTCCTAATAAAGGGATTTGAGCAATCTGAAAAAAATCAAGTGATTGACACATTTGTGGTTCTTTTCTCAAATCCCCTCGCATTGCCTGATAGCCTTCCAATTCTTTCTTGCCAAGATTTCTTCCCCTCAAAATATTGGATTTAGATCACATGAGTTCTGCAGCTATTTGGTGAGATTATTAATGCTAAGACTTTGAATGACGTATCTCCCTCTGCATCAGTGCCTTGAGGAATCTGGCCACTTACTGAATATGAAGGTTAATTATGTCAAGAAATGAGCATGTAGGGTACAGGACTGACAGAGAGTGAGTGATTTATTTGTTTCCCAGATCAATGATCTGTCCCTCTGACATGGAACTCAGAATAACACATTTGTGCTTAACAGGGTTATAAATTCAGGGCGGTTGCTAGACAGCCAAGTGGCAATGCCCCGTCACACCCCTTGGACTGCATTGAAGATTTACACTTGGGAACTCATGAGAGCAAGAACGTTATCTCAGCACCATCAGGCAGTGCACAAGGTGGTGCCTCTTCACTCCTGGCATTTCACATCAGCCTCAGCACAGTCCTCTGAGGTGCTGACTCTCATTAATCTAGAGAAATCACCCCGGTCCGGTTAAAAGTCACTCGAATGGGATTTAGACATCAGAACACCACCCATCGGCCTTTGCCTTTGATTACTTTGCTAGGAGGTGTTAGTTGAAAGCATGGTTTTGGATATTCTCTCAAAGACAAGTAATATCCTTTCTATGCTCTTCTGACTTAAAAAAAATTACAACTAGAGAGTAGTTTTCATCTTACTTTCCTCCAAGTTCCTTTTGATGGAACTCCAAAAACACTTTAAATGGCTTAATCGTGGTGAGAGCTGACCCCTCTTTTCTCACTTGCACTCTCCCTTGTGGTCCCTTTCAAGGGTCACCCCTTGAAACCTTCAACAGTTTGAGTTTATGCTAGAAATCGAGGGAAAGGCACTTAAAAAGGGGCACAGAAGAGATCGTGACCTCACCCAAATAAGTACCTCACTCTACTGGGTTTTATCATAAATTCTGATTTAAAAAAATAAATCTCACTGTTTAAGTTCAATGATTTCTTCTTTCTGAAAATAAGAGCACATCCCTCAGAGACTACCTGGGACTCAGAACTGTAAATTACTGTCTTGGTCAGGTCAAGGGTTTGAAGAGAGTCAATTCCATTAGTTTTCATGTGTCTCCTGAGCCCTACGGATGCAGTGAGTCACAAGTTCAGGATTTTTGTTGCTTTTGTTTTGGTTTGGTTTTTGCCTGTTTAAAATGACTATGAGAAAAGCACTGCTCTAGTCTATTTAAAGAAGTTTGGGGGACATTTCTCCCTTCATAAATGCCACAAAAGAGACAGTCTCATGAAAACTTCACTGAGAGATGGGCTATAGCCTGGTGACGGATGGCTTCTGGGAATAGTTATGAGGGAGAGTGTGGAGCCAGGACCAGTAATTATGAGACACGGGGGGGGGGGGGCATCGAAGCAGAGGTTGCATACATGTGAAATATTCTGAAAGCAATAATAGGAATGGAATGAGAGGAACAAAAAACAAATGCTTTGAAGAAAAGTAGTTCTCACCATAAAAAGCCGTAGAATACATTCACATCTGGTTTAGAAGAAAATGCACTAATCTTGGCTATCCTTGAAAATATATTGAAAATTTGGACACATTACTCAAAGCAATATAAGAGGAGAGAGTACTGGAGTTTGAGTCTTGGCCCTTCACTTGCGATGTGAATAACCTTGGAACCATTTCCTACATCTGACTCATTATTTGCAAAATGGAAGGCATGAATCAGCCAGAGAAATGCATAACATGGATGGCAGAGGCAAAAAGCCTATTATGGTCAATAGAGTTTGAAATATAATGTTCATACGACAGATTTCAAGAACTCAGTCACTTGCTTAGCACCAGGAAGAGAGAGATGATAGCTTCTATCACAGAGCTAAAAGTGCATCATGTGACTTCATGGAGTGCCTACAAAGAGCACAGCATATTGGCTTGTGTGTGGTGCTGAGAGAAATAGCAACTCCATAGTAGAAGTGGGTAATAAGAGAAGAATACCTGGAGTGGGGAAGGTAAGGTGGCTGGGTGGGTAAAGTGCTAGAGTGCTACCATGGGAACCTGAGTCTGGATCCCTAGCACCCACATAAAAAACTGGGTGTGGTGGTACGTGCATGCCATCCCAGCACTGGGGAGGTGAAGACAGGAGGGTCCTGGCCAGCTGGTCTTGTTGAATTGGTGAGCTCAGGGTTCTGGGAGAGACTCTATCTAATAAAATAAGCTGGAGAGTGATAAGTACTGGCACCAACTGGCCTTTGCATGTGCACACACATGTACACACATTGCCCCTCCTCCTCTTCCCCCTCTCTATTCTACTCTTTCTCTGTGTGTATGTATGTGTCTGTCTGTCTGTCTCCCAAAAGATCAAAAAGAGGAACACCTTTGGGGAATTATCTTCATATCTCAATCAAGTTTAGGCTACAGATATAATTTTCAGGTAAATTTAAAATGTTTTTGCTATTATTTTCATTACGTTTATTTATCATATATTTATCATGATATTTATCATGCATTAATCATAAGAGAACATGGTTGTCATGGCATCATACAAGTTTAAGAACAACTTGTAGGAGTCAGCTCTCTTCTCCTACTGTATGACTTTCAAGGATTGAACACAGGTTCTCAGACCTGGCTGAGCCATCTCAGACCCTCTTGAGATATAACTGACTGAGTGACCACCCCCACCCCGGGCTCAAATCTTGGCTTTGCTTGTGTGATGTGATGATGCCCTTTCCAGCCTCAGATCTCCATCCATAGAATGGGACTAAAAACATCCTGCAATCCTTTCTCGGACAACAGACAACTTATGAGGACTGTTAGTGGTTTGTAGTCATCTAACACACGGCGGCTATTGTTACTTAAAAGGTCACAGCTCCTTTAGAGTAGAAACGAACCTCATGAATCTTTGTCATCTTCATTGTATTTAGCACAATGCATGTCCTATATTAGGTATAATAAATCTTCATTCAATAGATGAATAGCTAAAAAGTCTTGTTTAATGTTCTTGCCTGTGGCTCTAATTGCCATCATATGAGCTTTTGTTTGATTTAAGAGACTTTTTTCCTCTAAAGGACCCACTGAGTACCACCTTTGACTTCAGAGCATATCTCCAAGACACAAAAGCCACAATAGACATAAATTGGCTGTCATGGGTGTGTAGCTGTTAATGACATATTCTGATGACACTTAAACATTGGACATACTTTGGTTTGGAACTCAGACATCCACTCATTTCCCAGCACTATTTAGTCTGACAAGTCACATTGTGAAAGTTAGTTATGTCTTTGAACTTAATTTCCTCATTCATAAATAATCACCTGTATCGTCAATGTGAAGATTAGTTGAGACAGCATTTGTCTAGGGCCCGATGCAAAACAGGCAAGGCAGATTTTTGAAACTGAGTGTATGAAGCCAGAGCTCAAACTCCCGATATCACATTTCAAAAAGGATTTTAAGCCCATTGAAGAAAGGAGCCATATCTTATTCAGGACTACTTTGCATATAACTTGGTACCTAGCATAAGGCAAGTCAAAGTGGAGCTGTGTAACCAATACTCGTGGCACTTAATTGCTTCCAACTGTTATTCATATGCTGAGTGAATCAAGAACATTTCTCCAGGAAAATGTGACTTGAGATACTAGGAACCATAATTAATTCACAAAAAGAGGGCATGCCAAAAAACCTCCCCCACTTAATATTATTTGAACAACTGTCAGAAAAAAAAAGGAACCAAAGGCATAGATATCATACTCCTTCATTTTAATAAGGCTGTTGGCAAGTTGAACAACGTGGATTGGGTTTGAGGCAAATTAAGGAGAGCCTAAATCCAATTAAACTGACTCCATGAGTAGCTTCGCTTTGGGGCCCACATATTTTGAAGCGTATGTCAGGAATGGTTTATCCAGCCTTTTAATAACATGAGCAGGAATCCAGGTTCTTCTGGTTTTCTGACCTGACACAGTGTCAGCTTCATCTTGCACGTCAGTTACTCTGGTGAGAAGTGGGCACCAAGTTTTTCACTCCTATCTAGGAAAAGAATGTGTTACGAGAACATGTCATTCCAAGTGCTGAACATAAATGTGCCCATTCCTTAACCAGTCTTTGTTGTCAGTGAAATACTATGCATGGATAGGCCAAGCAAGGCATCCTGGCAAGGGATAGGTATTATGTCTACACTTGGGGACCAATTCCTCACATTTCCTTGTTTCCACATAGAGGTGGGAGAATAGTGTGGAGAAAGCATGATGGGACACTTGTCTCTGGCCATGTATGCTATGTTGGGTCAGTTAGTAGCTGATAAAGTAGTTTAATAATTAACCAATTAGAGAAATGTATATATCACATACTTCAGGTGGTCTTCCTCTCCTTGATTACATCAGCCTAGGCTAAGTTAGGTGAACCTCCATCCTGCTGTTATGCACAGATACACATCACATAAATCATCACATGAATTATACCATTTATGTGACCATTTTACCATCAACTTATAAAGATTTTGAAATCAGGAGATCTTTTATATTCATCTGCCTCCCCTCCAAACATGGGCCAGAACCTGGCATTGTCTTAAGCTTAGAGCTCAATTTTCAAAATATTTAGTTAGTGAGCAAACCAAAGAATGGGCTTCAAGATGGAAGATTTCAATCTTAATACATAGGAAAAAGAAACTCCCTAAGTGAATGTAAATGCACTGTGAAATTGGCTAGCAGTGTTCATTACATAACTAAAAAAAATGCACACTGGATTAAGGTCTAGTGAAGATTCTTCCTCCTCCTGGAATTCAAAGATTTTTGAGTTTACTAATGCTGATTCCAGTGTATGCTTTATGATGTGGCCCAGATGTCTCCCATGTAGAAGTCAAGACATGCTGGGGGACAAGAAGGTCCTTGTTTGGTTCCTGGGAATTTGAGCCTTCTTTGCAGAGGCATGGGCTCTACAAAGACAGAATATTCCATTCCTCTTGCCAGCCGTGATGATGAATCCTTGCTGATTGTGATCTGGCATGAACTTGGCATTCTCCGTCTGCTTACGAGTTAGATGCTGAAACAACAAGAAACATAAAGAAGTTTCATGAGCCAATATTGTAAAAGGGAAAGGGGGCGAGGACTTCTTATCATCTTGAGCAATCAAGTGATCTTCAAGGAGAATAAATAAAAGCAGAAGTCAGTATGATGGATGCTAAATGTTTACCCAGTGTTAAGCACTGGGCAGGCCCTCTCTCTAAGGAGTAGTGTATACTTGGAGATAAAGTTCCTGCCTACATTGACGTTTAGAGTTTGGTTATGTATTTGTTGAGCACATATGCATACATATACACACAGAGGGACAGCACAAAGCAGCATTCAAGGCAGTAGGGGTCAATGAGAAAGTAGAGAATCTGCTACATGCAGCCTGCCCTTCCACTCGTGCTCCTAACCTGTCCTAACTTGTTCAATCCATTCTGCTTCTGGCACTGATGCTCTATTAATTCCATTAGAACTGACTTTCTTGAGTCTGTGGCCTCCCTGATTATTCTATGCAACTTCAGTCTGACTTTTGGAGTCATGTTTTCACATCATATTCATAGGTATAAAAGTCACATGATTCTTTTTTCATGGCCATTCATATTTATTCCTGTATATTATATAATAGGCTTCAATTTTTATTTTATTTTTGATAGTTGTATACCTATATAGAGTATACTGTGATCATATCCTCACCCAGTTACCCTTTTCTCTCTGCTGTTTATTTCCTTCTTCTCAACCAATCCCCTTTTCAACCACCACATCTCGTCTTTTTTTTTTTTCCTTTGAACATGTCCATAAATGCTGTGTTTTGGTGGTTGGTATGACTATGCCACACCCAGAAGGTTGTTTTGTGGTACTTCTCTCCATCCTCTGGATCTTAACCATCTTTACTTCCTTTCCTTGATGTTAACTTGACCTTGAAAGGGTGATACAGGCTGAGCACTCAAGAGCCATTTCTTCTTTTAACCACTTTGACCAGTTGTGAGTCTCTGTATTAACTGTTGTCCTCTGCTAAAAGAAGGTTTCTGGAGTCATGCTGACAGCACCACTGTTCTGTGGGTATATTCCTATTCTGATGTGTTCGTTTTTGTTTTACCTTATTCTATTGTATTATTATTCTTTATGCCTGTTTGTCTTCTAACAAGAAACAGAAAGGGTGTGGATCTGGATGGGAGGGAGGTGGGAGGAACTGGGATGAGTAGGGGGAGAGAAATCTATAATCATATAATATTGTCTATGAAAAAAACCCTATTTTTAATAAAAACATGTAAATATTTAAAAGGCACTTTAACTACATGCCCATTTAGAAAAATATCAATAGTACGTTCTCCTCTAGGGCCTATGATCTCTCCAGCAATAGAATCAGTAAAAGGTACATATTCTCTCCCATGGAGTGGGCCTCAAATCCAGTCGGAAAGCAGTTGGTTGAGCTGAAATAGTCTTGCCACTACTGTACCAGTGGGCAGATCTCTCTAACAAGGTCAGAATTGTAGTACAAAGGGTCAACAGTTGAGAAAGACCATTGATGACTTTTGTCCCTGTGGATTACCTTCTGGCACTATGAGAGCTTGCTGGCAGGGAGGATGTTTCCAATTTAGTTCCAGCTTGATTTCTGTGTCTTGTATCCAAAGTGTATGGCGTGTTCAGCAATAAGGCCTTCCCATGTAGCTCTGGTGGGCAACCCAGAGCAACAGCAACATTCTGTATTGTTCTGGGAGCCTCTGGGGGACTCTCTGGTCAACAATTCATTCCACTCTTGGCACTGGGATTTTCTGCTAAAATTCTTGACTTCTGGGAGCAGATCAGTCAACCCAGGCAAGGTACCTCTACTCAAAAAAATTCTTTAAAGAAATTGTGAGCAAGAGATGTCAAGACCATGATTGGAAAAAGCACAGGGACAAGTAGCCAAACTTGCAGAAACACATGAATTGTGAACCAATAGCTGAGGAGCCCCCAGGGAACTGGACCAGGTCCTCTGGATAAGTGAGACAGTTGATTAGCTTGAACTGTTTAGGAGGACCCCAGACAGTGGGACCAGGACCTGTCCTTGGTGCATGAGCTGGCTTTTTGGAACCTAGGGCCTATGCTAAGACACTTTGCTTAGCCTTGGTGCAGGGAGGAGGGGACTGGACCTGCCTCAACTAAATCTACCAGGCTGAGCTGAATCCCCAGGGGAGACCTTGCCTTGGAGGAGGTGGGAATGGGGAGTGGATTTGGGGGGTGGGGGGAGGCTGAGGGGTGGGAGGAGGGAGGACAGGGGAATTCGTGACTGATAGGTAAAATTAAATTAATTATAAAATAAAAATATTTATTAAAAAAAGAAACTGTATTTTAGTTAGTTTATGTAGTAGTAGGTTTTGATATGATTCTTCTATGTATCCTCAGTTTTGGTTGCCCCTCCCCATGATGTAAACTTTTCCTTTATCCCTGGCACCTATCCTGCTTTAAACCTTTCCATCCCTAATATTTTGCACACTGCTTTCATATCATACTTTCACACATTCCTCTTACTCTGATCACACTCACATGAGCACATGATGTATATTTTTCTTTTTCTTTTACTAACTTACAAGGTTTTCCATATGCTATTTCTAGAAGGTTACTTATGCATATATGTAAATACATAGAAAAAAGATCTAGAAACAGATGCAAACTCATTCACTCTGGAAAAGAAGTCCTTAAGCCCTTTATATTTTATTCCATATTCTTCAGTGTTATTATCTTAAACAACAAAGAAATAGGTATATTTGTAAAATCTCTAAAAAGGGAAAAATAATATTTCCTCTTTTGAGGCAGCCAAGCACAGGGAATTGCTTAGGAGCCTGGAACTCTATTTAGATTCTCCTCTTCTAATAATGCACTTGGCAGCCTAACTTCTTTCCCTCATTTTCTATGCCACACACATCCCTCCTGAACAACGCACCTATCGATTTCAGACCCCTACCTGCCTCAGGGTACTCACACAGGCAAAAAATGGTAATTCTCCACTTACCATCTTAAGCATATACATAATTAGACATGCATATAATTAAAATATGAGACATTATGGGAAGGAATGTGCACAGTGTAAAAAATTGTTATATGACCTAACCTAGCTATTAAAAAGGAATCAGGAGCTGGAGAAATAGCTTAGTGGTTAAGAGCAGTGGCTACTCTTCCAGAAGACCCAGGTTCAATTCCCAGCACCCACATGACAGCTCACAACTGCCTGTGACTTCCAGAGAATCTGGAACACCCTCACGCAGACAAATGTGCACATAAAATAAAACACAAACAAACAAATAAATAAATAGAGTCAGTGCCAGAAAGATGGTTCATCAGGTGAAGGTGCTTGCCACCAAAGCTGATGACTTGAGTTTAATCTCTATCTCACATAGTGGAAGGAGAGAACTAACTCTCACAAGCAGTCCTGCCTTCTCAACACTGATGCCACTGCATGCACACACCTCCCAGACAGTAAATAAGTAATAGAATTTAAAAAAAAAACACAACAAGAACAACAACAACAAGAGAATCACTCTCACTACATCTGCTAGGAATCAAACTCTTCCTCTTGAACCCATAAAAAGAAGCCACAAGCAGTAGTCAGGGCCCTTGAGTACTTACTCATGAGGCCTGCTGTCAATCTTAGCAGTGTATTCCTTTCTAACCTGTACCATTGCTTCACTCTAAATAAAGTCATTTTGCTCGCTCTTGCAAATCTTTGTGAGCACTTCTCCTTCAGTTCTTTGGGTAAGTGGGCCAAGACCATGGAATCACCTGGCTGAGATCCCAGGCAACAGTAACACTTTGCAATTACTAATGAAAGGCTTTTGTGACAGCCAAATTTCTGTTGCTGTGAAAAATGTCTAAGACAAACAACTTGAAAGGAAGAAAATTTTATTTTGGGTCACAGTTTCTGAAGTTTGTTTAAACAAAGTTTTTTTTTGTTCCCTGAGAATTTCATACATGTATGAATGTATTGGGTTCATAGTTATCCCCACCAAACTCTTACTGGATCACCCTTCCTCACACTCCCTCCCAGTTGCATGTACTCTTTGTATTCATTTATAACTCACTGAATCTAATTAGTGCTGGTCATATACACACGAATATGAGGCCATTTCCTAGGGCATGGTCAACCTACTATGGACCACGTGCTTAAAGGAAACTTACTGTCTTCTAACAGCTCTCAATTATTAATAGCACCTCACCTAAGGGTGAGGGCATAAGTGATGCTCCCTGATTCATGCCACTATGTCATCCATGGCATGTCCTGCCAGGTCTGTTGCTATTGGAGTTCTCAGAGTTCTCAGCCAGGGCAGACTGCTGATGGCTTTTTTCTCTCAGCAGCTTGCATAGTACCTTCTATTACTATGAAAGCTGGCCAGCAGATAGAAGGCTTCTAGCTCTGTAAGTTCTCCAAGTCCTTTGACTGATTGTGTGGCTTTCAGCAATACCATCTGTCTTAGTCACTGTCCTCTATAGTCATGAAGAGACACCATGACCAAGGCAACTCTTAGGAAATTGAGCATTTATTTGGGGGCTTGCTTACAGTTTCAGAGGTTTAGTCCATCATCATCATTGTGAGGAGCATGGCAGCATACATGGTGCTGGAGCAGTAGATAAGAGCTACATCATGGTCCATAGGCAGGAAGAGAGACTCTGGGCTTGGCAAGGGCTTTTGAAACCTCAAAGACCACCCCAGTGACATACTTCCTTCAACACAGCCACACCTCCTAATCCCTCTAATCCTTTCAAATAGTGCCACTCCCTGATAACTAAGCATTCAAATATATGAGCCTATGGGGTTCATTCAAATTTAAATCACTACAGTGTCTTGCCATTCAAGGGCAATGACAATAGCCTGCACTATTTTGGTGGACTTTAGAACCCTGTCTGACCAACAACTTGAAAGGAGATATTTGGTACCTGGTAGCGAGCTTTCTGTTTGGCAATGTATGACTTCTGGGAAAAGCACTGTCCTTCTTGTAGAAATCGCTCTGTTTAAACTATTTTAACATAACTGTTTATTTATCTATTAGGAAGTTTATAAAGTAGTAGGTTTCTATATGGCTTTTTCAAATACCCTTAGTGTTAGCTAACTCTCCCCCTTCGCATTTGAACCCCATCCTCATTATTCCTGTTCCCCTGTTCACCTGTATTATACTATCTCCTTCACTTAAACTTCTTTTCCTTCCCCCAAACGATCCATTTCTAGCTTCCTGGCTTTAATTTGTGGTCAGTTGGCTGCTGTGGAATAATCCTTCTATACACAGTGTAAATGTATCTTGCTATGATTGGTTTAATAAACAAGCTGACTGGCCAATAGCTGAACAGGATAATGTTAGACAGGAAAGCCAAACTGAGAACGATGGGATGAAGAAGAGCCAGAGGAGAGGCCAGCCACACACCAAAGAAGCAGGACCTGTAGAAAATGAGGTAAGAAGCATGAGCCACATGGCAAAGTATGGATAAGAAATATGGGTTAATTTAAATGTAAGAGTTAGGTAGTAACAAGTCTGAGTTATTGGCTGAGCATTTATAAGTAATATTAAGTCTCCCAGTTGGCTATTTGGGAAGCAGCTGCCAGGATGGGAAAACTTCTTCCTATAAATGGCACCCAATGTGGGACATAGATCCACATAAGACCTAAAAAGGATTTAAAGAGAGTTCTAAACACACAGAAATGGAGCCAAGAGCAGCTTCCAAGTCATGTTTCTCTCATTCCAGCCACAGTTACAAGAGACACAACTCCTGGAAGCTGTGAACATGCTGTGAGCTATATTGCATGGTGTGTACCCACAGTCTCTCAAGCTGGCCATTAACTAAGCTGTGGGGCATATTCCCGCAGTCTCTCACACTAGCTGCAGTACAGAAAAGTGTCTCCTGACAGCTGCCCCCAACCACCATGTGGTAAGCTGAGCAATGATGGCAGCTAACATAGCAATTTAAGATTTGTCTCATGCGATCAAAAAAAGTTACAGATACACAATAAAGATAGATTCAGACAGAAAAAAAATTCTAAATGGGTTACATTATATTTTAAAATGTATGAAGGCTTGGAAAAGAAAAAAAGAGTATATATAGTCTTAGATTAAAAAATACAATTTTAAAATAGTAAGGTTCTTAAAAAGGGAGTAAAGTAATATAAAAAAAGCCATATAAAGTTGGAAAATACACAGAGAGTTTGGATACTGTATGTTATTGTGTTGGCTTTAAATTTTTGGCTGATAAGAGACACTGGATTATGAAAACTAATAGATTAAACCAACCTATATATTTTAAAAATATTTTGATTTCAAAATTTAAGTCAAAAGATGTGTTACTTTGGGGAGCAGGTTATGTTTTTATTTCCACAGGAGATGAAAGGCTGTAGATTCATTCTTAGTTAAAGAAAGTCAGGTTTGATCAAGGAAGACCTCTTGAAATCCTGATTACCAGCATAAAGAAATAAAACTAGAAGAACTATAAGGCATGTGATGTATATTTTACCTGCTCAAAAACAAAAAAAACCCATCTTTGGCTGAATTGTGTACAATGCACAATCTATACTTCTATTAATGCAGATATGTATGTTACCTTTAAAAGTTTATATATTTTCAGAGCAAAGAGACCAAATGCCAATAAAAATGGATAGCCTAGGTGATCCAGCACTTCAAAACACCTCTGTTACAGTCTCCTCAGAATTCTGTACCCAGAACAGCTTCAAGGCTGCTGACTGAGATGATCCAGCCTCACAGAATACTCTAGTAAAGAATTGACCATAATCCTGAATTTACTCAGTGTCCTCCAAAGATTAACAGTACCCACAACCAACAAGAAGTAGTCTAGAGAACTATGCCCACATTCCCAAAAAATAAACTATGAATGTTTATTATCATTTAAGGGGGTTTGGTTACAAGTTGTTATTGGTAATGGTCAAGAAAAAAAGCTGAACAAAGGAGATTAGATTAGGGATCTCATTAAAAAAAAGAGAGGATATAGAAATGATAGGATAAAAGGGTAGATTATTAAATCTACTTTAATCCAAAAACAACTATTAATCTTAAATATTTTACATTGGTATGGATTTTGGTTTATTGATACAAATTTAAAGTTAATTTTGTTAAGCTGTATGTATATTTCTACTCTTGTATAAGGTATTGTGTTTATGCAGCTCATTTAAAAATGTAATATATAATTAAAATACAGATTAATTTTCATCTATAATAGTCAAACTTATAGTCAGGTATGTTTTCAAGGTCATACACAGATATATTTAGATGGATAGATGGTTTTCAAACATTTCAAAGACCTATAGAATATGGCATTTAGTATGTTTAATAACCTAAGGCTTTTCATGACAGTGAGACATGTCTGCTCCTGGCAGCACCATTCTACTTCAGAGAAGATGATGAGCATTGAAGAAATTCTGTATGGAGTTTGTTTCCTTTATGCCAAAAGCTAGCCATGTGGGCAAAGAAACTGCCCTTGTCTCAATTGCTGACAGTTATTATTCAAACTGGACCAGCAGGACATAAGAAAAGTGACTGCCAAACTTTGCCATAACAAGATAGGACAGTCCTTCAAAATTCCCTACTTCTCAGGAAAGTCTGTCAGATATGCTAGGCCTGGAGGGCCCAACATTACAGAGAAACTTTGGGTGACTGTCCAGGCAGCCTGATGTCCCTGTCATTAGGTAACATTTCAGCCTTCTAGGGTCTTTGACAGAATTAATGACTAAATAGTTAAACTTACAGTTTCCTTAGTTATGATAGAAAACAAATTATGTATAAAACTTTATAAAAATCACCAAGATAAGATAGATGATAGAGTATTTTCTCTAATTTTGCCAAATACAAATAGACTGGATATTATAACTGTAATTCTTACTTGGTAACTGTTTTTGTTACATATAATTTTACTATGTTAAAGTTAAGCCTTCCTTTTTAATTAAACAAATGAGAAATGCTGTGGAATTATCCTTCTGTACACTGTGAGTATATGTTGCTATAATTGGTTTAAGAAACAAGCTGACTGACCAATAGCTGAACAGGATCAAGTTAGGTGGGAAAGCCAAACTGAGAACGATGGGATGAAGAAGGGCAGAGTCAAAGGAGACACCAGCCATCCACAGAGGAAGCAGGACATGTAAAAAATGAGGTAACAAGCCATGAGCCATGTGGCAAAGCATTGATAAATATGGGTGGTGGTGGCGCACGCCTTTAATCCCAGCACTCTGGAGGCAGAGCCAGGTGGATCTCTGTGAGTTTGAGGCCAGCCTGGTCTACAGAGCGAGATCCAGGGCAGGCACCAAACTACACATTGAAACCTCGTCAAAAAAAAAAAAAAGAAAGAAAGAAAGAAAGAAAGAAAGAAAGAAAGAAAGAAAGAAAGAAAGAAAGAAAGAAAGAAAAGAAAGAAATATGGTTTAATTTAAATGTAAGAGTTAGGTAGTAACACGCCTGGGCTATTGGCTGAGCATATGTAACTAATATTAAGTCTCCCAGTTGGTTATTTGGAAAGCAGGTCCCAGGATAGGAAAACTTCTGCCTACAGTTGACTGTGTGATTTAGGTGTCTATAGTGAGGCATGGGAAGAAGCTGCTTACCCCAAGGCAGCTTGAAACCAAAAATCAGGGGCCAGATTCCAGGATCCCTTTCAATAGCACACTCCCAAACACCTAGCTTCTCTTCCATGAGGCCCTCCTTCTTAGTCCATCAATGCTTACTCCATTATCTCCTTTTGGCACCACTGGCTGATAAACAAATCTTCAACTTATGACCTTTGAGTGTCATTTAAGATACAAACTCTAATACTTTATGATTCTGATCAAGGCAATCACTCCTATCCTTGGGGGCATGGCATGTATGAAAGCAATTGATATTGGTATTTAATGTCCCCCTCCATGCAGGAAGAATAAGCAGAGGCAAACACTCATTTTGATTTTGCCCTGCAGCCCAAAGGTAATCCTTTAACAATGAGCACAAAAGTAATATAGGCAAATGAATACTTTCCAAGCTGGGCAGCCTTGGAGGAAAAGCTCTGTGTGGAGGGAGTGTGGTAGGCTGGGAGTTTTAGTTCCCATTCTGCAAGGTGTATATGTATGGACCCACAGAGTTCTGCTAGTTATATATGTATGGACCCACAGAGTTCTGCTAGGTGTAGATGTATGGACCCACAGAGTTCTGCTAGGTGTAGATCTATGGACCCACAGAGTTCTGCTAGGTGTAGATCTAT
>CABHPH010136327.1:0-47297 GCA_902168325.1 Peromyscus nudipes
ATTCTGGGAAGTATTTTTAACGAATAGGTTACTAGAAACTGTTCGGCCACTAGAAGTTTGGGGAGAAGGGTGTATATCGGTGGAACTCCTAGATTAAACTGCCCAGTCCCTTTTGTAAAGGCCTCCGCATTTTACTGTGGATGTCAGTAGAAAAGAAAGTTTGGCTTTTTTTTTTTTCTTTTTCAATGAGTACTGTCAACCATAAAAGTTCTGTCTCAGCTAATCTGCATTGTTCTTTTTTGACTGATGCATCCTATGGTCCTTGCTTTTGCCTACAGAGAGCTTTCCCACCCCACAGGATTCTTCTTGCTTGGCAGTAGCAATTAGCCTTGGTTTTATTCTTGAGTTCCGTTACGCAAAATAATCTATTCTGCATTTACTGCTCCACGGGAAAGCAGTGGTAGAGAGTGGTTTTCCTAACTTTTCACTTATTTTTTAGATAAGAACATCAAAAGAGGTTATTTTGTTGTTTTTCCATGTCCTAAAACCTTAAAGAATGCTTTCAGGAGCTTTAATTTCAGCCCCTTAGTAACAGGAAAGAACCTTCCTAGAAGACAAAGATACTTTTATTACTTGTTTTGTTTGTTTTTAGAGTCAAGGTCTCACTGTGTAGCTCTGGCTGTTCTGGAACTCACTCTGTAGACCAGGCTGGCCTCGAACTCATCTGCCTCTGCCTCCCAAGTGCTGGGATTAAAGGTGTGTGCAACCACACCCTACGATACTCTTACTCTTGATTATAGACTGAAAGGGTCAAACTTGGACCTTGCTAGCCTACCTAAGAAAATAGATACAGAGAACTATTTTTCCTTTGTCTTGAAACAAATATTAATTAAAAAGTTTGTCAGCCAGCCACCCATAGTAGGAGTCCAGTCCTTGATTGAGCTTCAACAGCTTTTAAGGGAATTTAAATCAAATACAGACAGATTTCACAGTAAAACTAGATAGTAGTTGACACTCTTCAGAGCAACTTCTGTTTAGTTCCTCACCTGGCAACTTGACTAATTGAGGTTATCTGCATGGGTCCTTGTAGGTGTTCAGGTTGTGACCTTTGGCCAGAAACTGCAGGTTCTACCCATGCATGCAGGTGTCGTGTGTCTGCCAGGAATGGTGCATCAGATTTTATGACTTGAGAGTTGCCATCTGCCCTCCTTCTAGATGTGTGTAGTGGACTGGAGGCTACCCCTCTGTTTGCCTTTGTGGGAAGGCCCTTGCCAAAGGACTCATTCTTAGGATCCCATCTCCTTAAGGCCCTCCCACTCAGAGCAGTGTATGGAAACATAACCCTCCCTGGCTAGCAGTCTGACTTCTGGGCACACCTCCCTCCATTCCTGCTCACTTGGTGGCCTGACTGGGTGGAGCAGTCCAGAATAATTGTATGCTCAGCACCATAGATTGTGAGGACTGAGTGTATTATTGGCTCTCATGACACAAATAAGCTGTTTATGGCTCCTAAGTGACTTTGTTCCATGTCACATTTGGACTGACTCAAATTTCAGCTTCATGCTAAGAGTACTTCAGAGTTGCTCACACCTTGCTGCCTCCCTATGCTGAAACTGAAGGAGATGCTGTGTGGTTTGTGGCAAGGGCTGGAGCGGGATTGCTTTGAACAGACATCCTATTTGCCAGTGGCTGCATACTCTGGAGCGTATGTTGTTTTTGATGCCTTGCTTGATGCTGATTGTCAGCTTAGTTTGCAGTGGTTCTTGCTTTGCCTGCTTCTACATCCAGAAACACAGGCCAGCACTAGAGCTAGTATTGTAGCAGTTTAGTAGCTGTGTGTGACGATTGCATTGAAGTTAAAATTAAATACAGTGAGAAGTTTAGCTCGTAGATCACAGACCATGTTTCGGGTGCCCGGTACTCACTTTGGGCTAATCTCTAAGCATAGAGAGAGCTTTTCCATCAGTGCAGTAGCAAGGGACAGTGCTGATCTAGACTGAAATTGGAGGGGGAAAGGAGCAAACTGAGAGCTGCTTATGTGTTGATTTTTCTCTCCACTCCATTAAATCTAGGGAAACAACAGTATTTGTAATGAAGAACATCAAACTCTGAGCTGTAACCTGAATTCTTGTCCAAAATTGAGCATACTGACAGCGAGCACAGGAAACAGATTGCCGTTTGTCCTGCTGGCCTCTTTGAGGCACACTTACCCATCTAGGAAAGCAGAGCAGGGATCTGTATTCTGCCACCTGTGTGCCAGCCTGGACCAGCTCTCAAACAGCCCTGCCTATCCTTTCTTGGGCTACTTGGTGCTGCCCTCAGGGCCCCTGAGCATCCCTGAGATCTCCATGATTGTTGGAATGTGAGTATAGCCCTGTACTCTGAATTCCTTTTTTGATGACCTTGTGAAGATATTTGATCTGTGTCTGATGGTGATTCAGGACAGCCTGGGGTATTCTAGCTTCCTTCCCCTGTTCTGTGCAATTGTCAGGCAGCCAGTTATGGGGTTGCCTCCACATCCTTTCCTGCCACCTCCTCTTGGAAGACTGTCATATTTGTGAATACAGGGACGCGAGATCCCAGTGGCCGGTGTAGGATTAGTGCCTGCTCCATTTGAACAGCCACGTGGACAGGCTGGTTTACATTTCTGGGGTGATAGACCCCCCCTTTCTGTTCTGATGCTTCCCTTTTAGGGCTGGGGACTCCAGAGATTTGAGGCATTTAATATTTCGAGAGGTTCTCATGCTGGTATGTGGTAGTTTTCCTCCTGGTCTGGGTGAGGTGAGCAGGCCAGGGACATACACCAAAGTTTCTGGATCTGTAGCCACTATGTGAGGGTCAGGGCTCTGCCTGTTGGCTAGTGAGAGATGACGGCACCCTTGGCTGAGCCACATGTTCTGCTCACAGATCTGAATGTGTAAGTCCATTCTGCCATGGTCCTGCCTTTGGGGTGTATTCTGTTTTCTTCAAGCAGTCTAGATTCCATTTGCTTTGATTTCTGCTACAGTGGTCCAGTTCTGCAGGTTCTGAATTTCAGTGGGTCCCATTGAAAGGTAGGGTTGATAGTGTCCAGGGATGGAGGAAGGCTAAGGCTGCCCTGCCTGGTTTGCGTTGGCCATGGCTTGCTTCTTGAGTGTGGGAAGAGCTGTGGGTGAGATGGGAAGTGTGATTCACGAGCCAGCATACACAGACAGGGAACCTTCTTGTTGCCTCTGTGTTTGGGTCCTGGTGCCGATAGCAACTTTAATGGGCACAGAGTTCCTGGGGAAAGGCAATAACCACTGACTTCTCCCACAGTTCTTCAGATAAAGGCTATACATCTCTGCTGATCCTTGGGGTTACCACTAGTTGCCTGTGTCTGTCAGCACTTGACATGTTATTGTGCCAGAGGGGTTGAGGTTTTTACTTTATCGAGTAATTAATTTACATTTAAACAGCTACAGATGTTTTGCTGCTGTCCTCTTTGATTTTTGCACCCAGCCATGTCCTCACACTCCTACAGTTCTTTGAGAGACCAGGGAAACTGGCTCAGGTAGCAAAGTATTTTGCCCTTGGACTTAACAAATGAGAGTAAATTTGAGGAGGGGCAACAGAAAGGGAGGGTAGGGGAAGTGGGGCAGGTGAAAAGGCAGGAAATAACTCACATAATACATATTTGTAAGAACACAAGATTTGTGGGCATTTGTTCTTGGGTTTGTTTGGTTGGTTTGGTTTTTCAAGGCGGGGTTTTTCTGTGTAGTCCTGGCCATCCTGTAATTCATTCTGTAGACCAGTCTGGCCACTGGAGTGCTGGGATCAAAGATATACACCACCACCACTGGGCAAGATTTGGTTTAATTGTGTGCTTGAGTGGGCACCTGCAGCAGTGTCCAGAAGAGACCATTGGATCTCCTGGAGCTAGAGTTGCAAATGGTTATGAGCCGCCTCATGTGGGTGTTGGGAACTGGTGGTCTCTGGAAGGGCAGTACTATTGTGACATTTAAGGGTCTCCTAGCTGTCTGGCCTCATCCTACAGTCCTGCTGAGAAGAGGACAATTCTATTCTTTGTTTCAGTCAAGCAAGCTTTGTACTATTTGCCAGGGAGAGGGTCTTCAGACCCAGAAGAATGAAATCTCACAGTGTGCTTCCTAGGCCCCGGATTCCCAGGCAGGGTTCAGATGGGAACTCGCATCTAAATTAGCAACTGGTTTTGTTTGTTTGTTTGTTTGTTTGTTTGTTTGTTTTGGTTTTTGTTTGGTTGGGGTTTTTTTTGTTTTTATAAAACAAGTGAGGATGTCTGCATCAAGGCATCCCTATCTACCTTTGCGTGGATGCAACAGGTTCCTAAGAATGTTTGTAATGAGAGACAGGAAGAGGGAAGGTTGTGACATTTAAGATATCTGGGGCCTACAATGTAGTTGTCAGTGGTCAGGTTGCTTTTTTGTTTTGTTTTGCTTTTTTGGAGACAGGGTCCCTCTAGGTAGACCAGGCTACTTTTTGCTCTATGAGAACATGGTCACTTGTGTAGCTTCTTGTGATAGGAGGTATTGTACTCCACCTCCACCCCCACTCTTACCCCCCACCCCACCCCACCCCTGGTCCAGGAAACCCACTTCTGGCTAACCAAACATGACTTCCTGGGAATGAAAGAAAGCAGAAAGATCAAACAGTTGACCCTGTGGCAGACAACAGGGAGACCTAGACTAGGCTGTTTCAAAGGGCACCCGACACTTTGCTCCTATAAGAGGTTGTGTCTGTGGTCTGGTGACTGAAAAGCTTTTCTGCCTCAGCAGTGGGGACACACATGCCAAGTGGTGAGATGGCTCAACATTTACAAGCGCTATCTGCTGCTCCAGAGGACCTGGGTTTAATTCTGAACGTCCATGGTCTCTGTCCTCCTTGGCACTGCACACAGGATGCACAGACATACATGCAGACACAAAACACTCATATATATATTTAATATATATATATTTATATAAAATATAAAATGCATTCCTGTATATGTGTATTTTGAAAAAAATCGGTCTTGAAGAAATGTCTCAGTGGTTAAGAGTGGGTAATATAATATGATGGTTATTTATGATGGCATATACCCTTCCTCCCAGCATTTGGAAGACAGAGGCAGGCAGATCTCTGAGTTCTGGGCCAGCCGCTGTTACATAGTGAGGCCAGGTCTGAAAACAAAAGGGCAGCTTGATCCCTGGCTCTGCTTTACATTTTCAGGCCCCTGATACCTTAACTGCCACAATAGTTTTTCTCTTCCTGTCCTCATTGCAAACATTCTTGGGAACCTGTTTTGTTCAGGCAGAGCTACATAGGGATGCTTTGATGGAAATATCTTCAGTTGTTTTAAAAAAGAAACAAGCACCAGTTGCTAGCCTAGATGTGAGTTTCCACTTGAACCCTGCCTGAGAGTCTGGGGCCTCGGAAGTGGACCATCAGATTGAGTTCTGGGTCTAGAGAGATATACCCCCTTCCCACTCCACCCCCACGATACAGAATTGTCCTCTTCCCAGCAGGACTATAGGATGAGGCCAGTACAACATAGCTAGAAGACCCTTCCTGCTCACAGAAACTGTTGGCCTGGGAGCTTGCTTCTGCGACTTCTCTTTAGGCACAGAACAGGTACCAGGAGGTGAGCCACTTCCTGCTTGCCTTAGCAGTGGGAGCCCCATGGGTATCTGGTCTCTGTGATAAGGGGTACATACAGATTGTTGAATTTGGAGTTTTTTTGTTTTTGTTTTTTGAGACAAGGTTTCTCTGTGTAACAGCCCTGGCTATCCTGGAACTCTGTAGACCAGGCTGGCCTTGAACTCACAGAGATCCACCTGCCTCTGCCTCCCAAGTGCTGGGATTAAAAGTGAGTGCCCCCCCCACCGGCCTTGTTTTTGTTTTGAGTAACCAGTGTAACCAGGCTTGCACTGAATTTGATGGGTAGGAGAGGATAACATACAGGCTTCTGATCTGTTGCTAGAGATCAAACCAGGGCTTTGTTGTTTTGTTTGTTTGTTTGTTTTTTGTTTTTTAATTTTCCGGAGCTGAGGACCGAACCCAAGGCCTTGTGCTTGCTAGGCAAGCACTCTACCACTGAGCTAAATCCCCAACCCCCAAACCAGGGCTTTATGCAAGCACTCTCTCCACCAAGCCACAGTCCCAGCTTTATTTTATTCTCCTTGGGAAAGGAGTCTTGCTGCATATCCCAGGCTGGCTTGGAACTCATAGTCTTTTGTTTGTTTGTTTACTTTTGAGGCAGGGTTTCTCTGTGTAGCCTTGGCTGTCCTGGAACTTGCTTTGTAGATTAAACTGGCCTAAAACGCAAAGAGATCCGGTTGCCTCTGCCTCCTGAGTGATGGGATTAAAGTCATCCGCCGCCACCGCCTGGCTCAGTCTTCTTGCGGTAGCCTTCTGGGTAATTGGTGCTACAATTATGTCCCACTGTGCCCAGTTGAGATTTTTCTTTTTCTTTCTTTCTTTTTTTGAGACAGGGTTTCTCGTTGAAATAGTCCTGGCTATCTTGGAACTCACTCTATAGACCACCAGGCTGCCTCGAACTCACAGAGACTCACAGAGATCCACCTGCCCCTGCCTCCCAAGTGCTAGGATTAAAGGCATGCACCACCACCGCCCAGCGAGATTTTTCTTTTTAAGAAAAAAAAATTTTTTTTCTATTATAAAAGAAGCATAGGGCTGGGGAGGTAGCTCGAGTGGGTAAGAGTGCTGTGCTGCAAACATGAGGGCCTGAGTTCAGATCCTTAGCACTCACATGAAAGTGTATGGGTGAGCCCAGCGTTTGGAGGGCTAGGCGGAGAGATGGGGAGATCCTGAAGGCATGCTAGCCAGCCAGCCTAGCCAAATATTAGAAATGGGTCTGGGGTCTCAGGGAAATGACCATATAATGAAAAAAAGTTTACTTCTGCAGAAGGCTGTCCAGCTGCATATGGAGCCAGCTATACAGGCAAGCACGCCCAGCAGAGCTTCAAATTCTTACGGCATCTGCTGATGTAAATGTAGCACTGTTGGTGAGAACAGGAGGCACAATCGTGAGCGCATGCTTGGATCTTAATCAAATGTTAGGTTACGGGCCTGTCCTAAGACCATAGCTCAAGAACTAGGAAGACAGGCCCCAGTGGATGCCAAGAGCAGAGCTGAAGAACCCGGACAAAGAAGATGCTGGTTTCAGCTAATGTTGAAACTTTGTTTCCTTTACTCCTTTGATAGAAAAGATAGCACATTTTACTGACATTTCCACAAGTGCCCTGTCTCAAGGCAGTAAGGTGGTCAGGAATAGAGGAAGACACTTGACATCCTGCTCTGGCACTTTGTACACATGCTAGTTTTGAAATTTTATTTTAAAATTTCTTTTACATTTATTTGTGTGCAGTCATGCCACAGTGTGCATGTGGAGGTCAGAAGACAACTTGTTGGAGTTGGTTCTCTTCCCTCAAACATGGAAGTCCCAGGGACCAGACTCATCTTCAGGCATCGTGGAAAAAAAAAAAAAAAAAACCTTGATCCATGGAGCCATCTCACAGACTTCTTGTTTTGTTTTTATGTTTTGTTTGTTTGTTTGTTTTGTTGTTTTTCCCAGACAGAGTTTCTCTGTGTAAACCCTAGCTGTTCTAGAACTCACTCTGTAGACCAGGCTGGCCTCGAACTCATCTGCCTCTGCCTCAAGTGCTGGGATTAAAGGTGTGTGTCACCACCTCCTGGCTTCTTGTTTTGTTTTTAAAAGAGAAAGTCTTAGTGAACATAACATGTAAAGGTCAACTACTAGATGTCACAGGAAGAAAATGACTGTTGATCTTTGGTACACAGAGCCTTTGATACATGTAACATATAGTTCTCCTGGGTTTTTAAAAATTACATTAAATATGTACTTTTTAGTTTTTTCCAGACAGGGTTTCTCTGTGTAGCTTTGCGCCTTTCCTGGAACTCACTTGGTAGCCCAGGCTGGCCTTGAACTCACAGAGATCCACCTGGCTCTGCCTCCCAAGTGCTGGGATTAAAGGCGTGCACCACCACCACCACCACCACCACCACCACCACCACCGCCGCCGCCGCCCAGCTAAATATGTACTTTTATCATTGGTACATGATGCCTCTTAAAAGCATAATGCTTTTCAGAAAGAAGCCCATCACAAAGCCCCATGTGGTATGTGGTTCTGTTTATCTGGAATAACTAAAATTGGCAAATCCACAGAGTCAAGAAGCAGATTGGTAGCTGCTAACAACTGAGAAGGATCAAGGGAAAGAAAAGTGCCCTAAGGAGTACAGAGTGTCTAGATGAAAGTGTCCTAAGATTGTGGCATTGATGCTGTGCCACCTAAAATTCAGAGCTGTATGGCCTGTGCATTCTCCCTTGATAAGGCTTTTTTTCCTCGTATTGTTTGCAACATGGTCTCATATAGTCTAGACGAGACTCATTGTCTATATAGCAGAGGCTGTCCTTTAAACTCACGAGTGATCCTTCTACCGCTATCTTCCACGTGCAGGGATCAGGGGAATGCACCGCCATATTTAACATGATAAAATGTGATTAAAAATACGAATCAAAGGGTGAGCAGCGGTGCCGGTGCCGGGGCTGCAGGCATGTGCTGCCATACAATAGCAGGCTGACAGTAGTTTTTGATAGACTGATAATTTAACCCTTGATTTGTATTTTTTTAAATAATTTATTTGTAATTTAGGTACACTGGTGTTTTCCCTGAATGCATGTCTGTGTGCTGGATCCCCCGAAACTGGAGTTATAGTTGTGAGCTGCCATGTGGGTACTGGGAATTGAACCCAGGTCCTCTGGAAGAGCAGGCAGTGCTCTTAACCACTGAGCCATCTCTTTAGCCTCCTAGTGGCTACTGTTTAAAAGAAACAGGGCTAGTAAGGCTCATTGGGTAAGGACCTGAGTTCAGTACCTGGGACCCCCTTGGTGAGAGGAAAAAGCCAACTCCAGCTTATAGTCCCCTGATCTTCACATGTGCTCTGGCATGTATATGTTCCTCCTGAATGAAAATTTTAATTTAAAAAGGGGCAAGGTGATGGTGGCGCATGCCTTTGATCCCAGCACTCGGGAGGCAGAGCCAGGCGGATCTCTATGAGTTCGAGGCCAGCCTGGTCTACAGAGCGAGGTCCAGGATAGGCACCAAAACAACACAGAGAATCCCTGTCTTGGGGGAGGGGAGGGAGAGGCTGGACAGCTGGTTTGGTAGTTAAGAGCACTGGCTGCTCTTCCAGAGAACCTGGGTTCTATTCTCAGCACCCATATGGCAGCTCATAATTGTCTGTAACTTCAAGATTTGACACCCTCACACAGATACACACACACACACACACACACACACACACACACACACACACACACAAAACACCAATGTCACTAAGAAAATAAATAACAGTTGTTGGTGAGGAAGTTGAGAAGAGGAAACCCTTACACCCTGCTGGTGGGAATGCATAATTGGTCAGCCACTGCATCTTTGGAATAAAGCCGACTTGATCATGGTGAATGATCTTCTTGATGCGTCCTTCAAAAAAAAATTTTTTTTAAACGAATTGAAAACAGGGGGTGGGGCACAGAGAGATGGCTTAGAGGCTAAAAAGTATTTGCCTGGTGAGAGATCTTTCCCTAGAACTCACATAGGGTAGGAAAGAGCTGACGTCTGCAAATTGTCCTGTGACTTCCATGCATGCACACATACAACCAAGTATTGGCCAGGCTTGATGGTGTACACCTTTAATCCCAGCACTCAAGAGGCAGAGGTAGGTGGATCTCCAAGTTCAAGGCCAGCCTGGTCTATATAGCAAGTTCCAGAACAATTAGGGTTATGGAGTGAGACCCTGTCTCGAAAAGAAGAAAAACAAACAAAAATGTTAAGGGGGAAAAATTGTTTTGTTTTAAAAGAAAACATCATTTAAGTGAAATGGCCAAGCCACCAAAGGACAAATAATGTGATTCCATGAATGTGTATTACTTAGAATAGTTGAACTCAATACGTTGAAAATAGAATAGGGGGGACAAGGGGGTGTTCAGTGGGTTTGACTTTGGATTTACACCTTACGGAGATTAGTTGTATAGTGGTGTAACTATTTTAACAAAGTGCTAAATTTTGTTATGTATATTTTATCACAGATAATAATAAAACTTGTGCTTCAGCCAAGCAGGCCTGGTGGCCCACATCTTTAATCCCAGGACTCAGGAGGCAGAGGCAGGCCAATCCCTGTGAGTTCAAGACTAGCCAGTGATACCATGTTTGCAAAAAAAAACTTGTACTTACCACTTAACTTTGAAAGTGGAAAGCTAGCCTTGCCTTACCCCACATAGTTCTCTCTGGCAGAGACCATCTTGCTTATGAAGCCTCATTTCCTTACTCCTAGTTGACAATCGAAGACAGACTTGAATGACAGACCTTATTAGTTCTGTACCCAAGTGAAGCATGAGAGGATCTGCTGCTTACATCCCCATTACAGGATGCCGTGCCATCCACTACCCGGGTAGTGGGCAGCCCAGTTTAGTTCTTTCTCGATTAACAGGCAGATTCTGCTCTCACCAGCTCTTGAATGGGTATTTTTAGACTTTGGGAAGATTGACATTTGAGATTCGGCCTTGGGTAGGGGTGAGAGGGATTGCAGAGCCCTCTGCACAGCCTGCCAGACATTCTCAGGGCATCTGTATCCCAGAGAGGGCAAGGTATGGACTTACAGCTGCCTTTTGGCCGCAATGGCAGCATTGCCGAGTCACTCTTGCTGACTCTCTCCCTCCCTACCCAAAGCTGGTTAACCTGGGCAGGCCCATGACCTGAGGTGCTGGAGCAAGGTTGCCACCTGTTCCACTGAAGGCTCAGGATAGAGTGATCCCTCACCCAGTGTTAGCAAAGTGCATAGAGAGGTTGGACCAAGTGTAGGATCAAAGGTCATTTAGTGAAAGGGGCTCCTTTTCCTCCCCTGGGCCACTCAGTTCCCTCCTAATGATAAATAGCCCTATTCTCAGACCTCCTTGTCTCCTAGATATGCAGGTGCTTTTATGTAAACAGGTAGATAACTAAAATAACACCCTCCTGGGGTTGGGTAGATGGTTCTGTGGATAAAAATGCTTACTCTGCTTGCAGGAGGGGCACATGAATGAAATGTGTCAGCCTCTAACCCCAGTGCTGGGGGAGGGAAGAGCAAGTGGATCCCTGGAGCTCTCACTGGCCCACCAGTCTAGCCAGTTGGCAAACTCCAGGGTCAGTGAGAGACCCTGTTTAAAAAAAAAAAAAAAAAAAGGTGGAGCTGGTGGTGCATGCCTTTAATCCTAGCACTTAGGCATGCTGGCTGATCTCTGAGTTCCAGGACTACACAGAGAAGATACCTTATCTCAACAAAAACAAACCACACCTGCTGAGGCATGCAGGACTCCCTCCTTCCTACCAGTGCATAACAGAGTAGAGTGCTGGTGTCTTGTATGATCCCATGCACTTCAACATAGGGGACTTGTGCTTCATGGATGTTTGGTTTGAGTGTTACCATTTTCTTTCTGGAAATACACTACCTTTCTTAACTGGCTGTCGCCATAGAATTGATGTGTCTGGTACCCATGGGTGTGTAGGTGCTTCCTGCTTGTGAACTTGAGAGACTCCTTGTGTGGTATCCTGCTTCCTCTGTTGGCTTGCTTTGCTTGTTTCGGTTTTTCTTTTTTTTTTTCCCCAAAGCTGAGGACCGAACCCAGGGCCTTGCACTTGCTAGGCAAGCGCTCTACCACTGAGCTATTCCCCAACCCCGCTTTGCTTGTTTCATGCTGTATAGTTGGGCCAAGTCCAGAATGGGTGGGAAAGGGCTTTGGTGAGCATGTCTACAGGACCAACTCAGGGTATATGAGGGTTGGGTGGGCACACCTATGTCTATAGCTGCCACAAGCTGTGATGTTCACGAAACTGCCTGCAGTGAGGACCTGGGAGAGTTATGACCCACTGACTCAGAGCTCTTCCCTAGCTGTGTCTGCTTCATGTCACCCCATATTATGGAGCACTGGCCTCCCATTTCCAGACATGTCTGTAATCATGAACATGCCTATTCATCTGTCTTGACAAATAGAGGTAGACTCAGCATGGCCTGGGTAGATTGGCGTGCAGGAGGTGCTGGGGACTGGCCAGGCAGAAATCAGAAGTATCATCTGCTTAGTGGTAAGTTTTTAAGACAAGCAGTCTGTCGGAGGTGCTGGAGGTGCCTTACTGAGATCAACTGTTTGCTCTGTGTTCAAGATGGCCACGGCATTGTAAGGGCATTGCAATCCCAGCTTGAACCTACATTTTGCCTTGAGTGTTCCACAGGGGAGAGGGCTTGCCTCACATTCTGTGTGCATAGGTAGGTGCCCTGGTCTGCTTTGGAAGTGGGCAGGACTTGTGATGATTTGGAAGTAGCTCTGCCTAGAGTCTCAGTTTCACAGATGGATGGATGTGTAAATTGGCACTTTGGTTTTTTGTGTCTCAACTCTTTGAGCTGGGATGACCCCCTTCCTCAAGCTCTTACTTATTGGCTAAAGTGTCTGAAAATAAGTGTGTCCTGTTGTGAACAAACTGCAGGAGTCCTGCTCACCTTCCTCCCCTTGGAATGAACTCTAGATGGAGAAATTCCACAGAAGACCTTAATGGGGGAATGTTGGGATCTTCAGCTTCCTGGGAGGTCGCAGCAGCCTGCAACATGGCATGCCAGTGGACAGGCTGCTTTGGCCGTGCCCCATGCTGTGGCTTCTTTTTATTTTGTGGTGTTAGGGGTGAGCCCAGGGGCCCTGTGCAGGCTAGGCAAGCTCTGCCTCTGAGCCATCTGTTCCCCATGCTGAGGCTTCTAGTCCCACCCCAGGGAATAGTATTCTCCCTGGTGCACAGCTGACTTGGGGCGTGTGATTTAATTAAGCCTTACCTGAGCCCAGTTTAATTGCAGTCACTGTTTTGGGGTAAAGCATTTGCATTGCCTGAATCCAAGCTCCAAGCCAGTGCCTTTTTATTAAGGGGTGCTGGTCTGGGTATGGGGTGTTCTTGCGCCCCCCCCCTTGTATTGGGAGTACAGTCTGATTTTGGGGGGAGTAGCTCTGGCTGTCTGGGACTCACTATGTTGACCAGACTGGCCTGAGCTCACAGACCTGAGATCTGCCTGCCTCTGCCTCCTAAGTATTGGGATCAAAGGTGTGGGCTACCATGCTGGGCCACCTTTGTGGCCTTTTTGTTTCACCATTTCTTTCAGGGGAAAAAAATTGTTGTCTTGTGGGTTGGGTTCTGAAGCAAATGAACTGTAAGTGGGCTGTCCTTGAGGCTGAGGCAAACACTTGTCCAAACCCCACACATGATGATGAGCCAGGCTGTTCAACCTAACCTTGTCTTTTTCCCTCCACTAAAGGGTTAGCCTGTCAGCCACAGACTGCTACATAGTGCATGAGATCTACAGTGGGGAGAATGCCCAGGACCAGTTTGAGTATGAGCTGGAGCAGGCACTGGAAGCCCAATACAAGTACATTGTGATAGAGCCCACCCGAATTGGAGATGAGACAGCACGTTGGATCACTGTGGGCAACTGCCTGCACAAGACGGCCGTGTTGGCTGGCACTGCCTGCCTCTTCACCCCATTGGCACTGCCCCTGGATTACTCCCACTACGTCTCCCTGCCCGCTGGTGTGCTGAGCCTGGCCTGCTGTACCCTCTATGGGATCTCCTGGCAGTTTGACCCATGCTGCAAGTACCAGGTGGAGTATGATGCCTATAAACTGTCGCGCCTGCCTCTGCACACGCTCACCTCCTCCACACCAGTGGTGCTGGTTCGGAAGGACGACCTGCACAGAAAGAGATTGCACAACACAATAGCACTGGCTGCCTTGGTGTACTGTGTAAAGAAGGTTTATGAGCTCTACGCCGTATGACTGCAGGAGAGTGGGACGCGAGTAGAACCACAGGGCCCACAGGACTCAGATCCCTCCAGCAACACCTTGGGTTTTCTCCATGAGGCAACAGCACCTGGGAAAGTGTTTGGTTTAATACTTGTTATTTTTCAACAAAAATAACAGATCATGGGTATGCCAGGGGTTTATTCAGCTCATTACACTAAGATGTCTATTTCCATAACCCAGGTGTGGGTCCCAGGCTGTGAAGTCTGACTGGGCAATGGAATATGGATGGAGCCAACGCTACTTCCTGAGGGGTGTGAACTTGCTGTGGGGATGTCTTAAGTATATTGTTTAACTATACCATTCAGAAGCCAACCGGAAGCTATTGACCATTAAAATTATGAGAATTTCAACTTGTTCTCTCTGTCTATGCCTGTGTCTGCAGCTGCTGCTGTTTGTGGGCCAGGCAAGTGCTGCAGACACACCCTGCTGCAGCTTGTTGCAGCAGAGTGGCACTAGAGCCGACAGCCTGTCAAAAAGAATGCACAACATCATAGGACTAGCTACCCTAGCTTCTGGACTGCTGGTCTAGCCTAGTCATGGCCCCTGTTGGCTCTTATGTGCCAGACATAGTAGGATAAGGTGGCTTTGGTCTCCCTTTAGTTCACCTGGAGACATCAAACCCAGAAGCCCTTCTCCAAAGACTGACTTAGGAGAGCGGAAAAACAAGTCTCTGCTGTTCCTATGTAGCCCTGAGCTCAACCCAGTGCCCCAGGCTGTGGGAGGTGCCTCCGCCTTGTGGAAGTGAGTCTTACATGGTTTTTGTTTGTTTGTTTGTTTGTTTTGGCTTTTCTGAGACAGTCTTCCTTGCTGTCCTAGAACTTGCTGTGTAGACCAGCTGGGCTTCGAACTCAGAGATCCTTTGTCTCTGCCTCCTGAGTGCTGGGATTAAAGGTGTGCGCCACCGTGCCCAGCTTTGTGTCTTTGTCTTTTTTTCCCCCCTAAGGCTTTCAGTAAGTGGAAGATGATCCCCTGCACAAAGGCTGGGGCATTGTACTTCTGATGGCCAAGCTAGCTTCTCCATAGGAAGTGCTGACACCTATCAGGAAGGGGTCCTAACCTGGATGTAAGGGAAGCAAGGTTTTAGAGAACTCCCAGGGGCTGTTGGGACATTTGTGATAGAAGAGATCCAGAGTTTGGGCGAGATTTAAAAAAGCCCATAAAAGTCTAAGAAACTTTGACTTAATTCCAAGTACTGTAGAAATATGGCTGAGTTTGATTGCCCAGTGGTAAGATGATGTTAGCTACACAAACAGTATTGTTATGTGGCAGTGTGGTGGGGTCAAGGGATGAATAAGAGGTAACTGCCTTAGCCACAAGCAATCCCAGATGAACAGGTCTCTGCAGGGTAAATTAGTACCTATGAGAGCTCTCAAGTGGCTGAAGGCTGGCTCTGAGCCTGATGGGCAAGCACAGCATGGGAGGGGTTTTTGTAACAGGCAGTCACCTGGTCTGGCTGTGTTCTTTCTACACATCAGATTACATGGGGGGAGGGGGGCACTATGGGCTGGAGACCTCATTTCAGCTGAGCAGATGCCCTTGCCCAAAATAGAAACCAGGTACAAACAGCTCCTTCCTATTTCCCAAGCTGCACTGAACAAAGTGACTCTTGTTGAGTGGACTAACCCAGATTCTGAAATGCCATCTTGGTTTGGCCCCTAGCCAGCAGGGTAGGGGTGTGGGTGTGCCTGTGCTGGGCTCTTGAGAGCGACAGCCTGTGAACCTCACATTCTGTTGATAGCCACAATGCTCTCACAATAGCTCTCTCGGTTGAGAAGAAAGCAAGCCACGTGGCTTGGGCCCTCCTGTTGGAAACCCACCTGATAGGGTTGTGTGTGACCCTTTTAAGGCATAGGTCATGAAATGAATCTAACAAACCAATCTAGTCTTAACTGCCTACCTACTTATCCACTTTCAGGAGCAAAGAGCTCTATAAAGGGGCAGTTAACAGGAAACATGGACCAGCAGATCCTAAGGAAGCTCCTTCCACGTGTCTCACCCCAGCTCACCTCTGTCTGGTTCAGTGACTGTGCCCTTGAGCACGTGAGGCATGAACTTACCCTGTCACTTGCCCTGTAGGGTGGGCTGCATCTGGGTCAAGAAGCACTAGTGGCCAGACACCACAAGGTTTAAAGAGCAAGATGGAGACTGAACTTCGACGACCTAGCTACCTGAAGGAATTTTAGGATGGGGGAGCACCCCTACAGAGAACAGAAAGTCAGGACAGCTGTGGCCTACAGCCTCAGGTGGCAGCTGCTCACATTCAGGCCCTGGGCTGAAAATGTCAGGATAGAGTTCATTCAAGAGAGCAGGAGTTGAAGGCAGGCTGGGGTTGGGCCTTCCAAGCATATAGTTTCTGAGTAGGTAGGAAGAGGGCACTCAGGTTGGCTGGACTAGCCATGCATTACAGAACCTTGCTGGTGGTTCTCTTGTCCTCAGACCTAGGGCTTAAGTCATCACCTGGCATGGGAAGCAAAGGACGTGGCTACAGTGTCCATGAATATGCAGGTTACTTGAATCCTTGGTGCCCTCGCTTGTGAGGCTTAGTGGCTCCAAGCTGCCAACCACAGTGTCTCCCAAACCAACCTCCTCAGCAGTTTGATGTTCCATACTGTGAAGACTGAGTATGCTGTTGTAACACGAATTCTAATAGGTCTTTTAATAAAAACCTGTGGATCCAGATATTGGGGTAAATGCTGAAAGATCCGAGAGACAGGAACAAGCCACTGCCACATCTCACCTCGCTAACTCCCCAATCTTCTGTTTGAAATCCTGAGTCCTCACCCAAAAGGCTCCTAATAAAATTTGCCTGAAGATCAGAGAGACAAAAGGAACAAGCCACTTGCCACATCTTACTCTAGAACTCCTCAGCCTGAAAAGTCTCCTCACACCTTATATACCTTTCTCTGCCCAGCCATATCACTTCTTTCTAAGTGCTGGGATTAAAGGCCTGGGTGCTTCTCAAAGGTATGAGATCTCAAGTGCTGGGATTAAAGGCATGTGATTCCCAAGTATTGGGATTAAAGGTGTGTGCCACCACTGCCTGGCTCTATTTCTCTCCTATACTGGATCAATCTCATGTAATCCAGGGTGGCTTTGAACTCAGAGATCCAGACAGATCTCTGCCTCCCAAGTACTAGGATTAAAGGTCACCACTACCTGGCCTCTATGTTTAATCTAGTGGCTTGTTCTGTTCTCTGATCTTCAAGCACATTTTATTAGGATACACAGTATATCACCACATGCTGCTGCTATGGCTTAACACTATTTCATGAAGAGGAAAGAATGGTAGTTGGATGTGACCCTTTTCAAAGTGCCAGCCAACAAGTGTCAGAGAAAGTGTTCTCATGTCCGAGTAGAGGAGTGGCCTTGCTGCTGTTCTCTAGGAACATGCTAGGTGCTTTGTAGATTTATAGCACCTGGGACTAGGCTGCAGCCCCAGTACAGTTGCTAGCCCTCATTCCTCCCCGGCACCAGGATCTACTGTTAACACTCAGGAGTCCTTTCTCCTCCCTGGCAGGAGGGTAGATGACATCTGTGGACGATGGAAGGCCACCCACGACCTGTACCCACATTTCACCCACAGTTCTTGGGCCATTCAGGACAAGGTGTGAGCCAGGGTAAATAAGCCACAGGTCTGATCACCCACTCTCCTTCCTTCTTCCAGGTAACTTGAAAGCCTCCCAACACTGACCCTAGGCTATCCGTAGCCATTTTTAATCACCTATCAGGGTCAAGAGAGAAGCATAAGGCACTGGGGAGGTGGCTCAGTGGTTAAGGGTACTGGCTACTCTTCCAGAGCATCCAGATTCCATTCTCAGCAACCACAATGGCAGCTTAAAACCTGGCAGTAACTCCAGTCCCAGAAAATATGTACTCTCTGGCCTCCACAGGCAGCAAGCATTGCATATGGTACGTAGACATACATGCAGACAGAACACCCATACGGCTCAACAATAAGAGAAGGAAATCAAACACAAATAGGAAAGGGGAAAGGTATTTGCAAATTATGACTCTAAAGACTCCACCAGAAAAGTAGAACTGAGAGGCATCCTCATTATGAGAGGTTAATGACCTCTACAAAAAGAAAACATTCAAGAAACTGGTCGGGTGGTGGTGGTGCACACCTTTAATCCCAGCACTCAGGAGGCAGAGGCGGGTTGATCTCGAGTTGGAGGCCAGCCTGTTCTACAAGGTGAGTTCCAGGACTGTTACACACAGTCTGTCTTGAAAAAACCGAAAAGAAAAACTGAAGACACTAGAAGATGAAAAGAGCTCCATTCTTATGAGCTGGAAGAATTAATATTATGAAAATGGTTGTTTGGGGTTGTGGATGTAGCTCAGTTTATAAGTGACTGCCTAGCATGCATGAGGCCCTAAGTCGGATCTTTACCACTGTATAAATTGGCATGGTGACATATGCATGGCAACCCAGCACTTGAGAGGGAGGGACAGGATCAGGAGTTGAAGGTCATCCTTGGCCACAGAGTTTGAGGCCAGACTGAGATACAGTCTGGGAGGGAAGGAAGGAAGGAAACTGGCTACCATACCAAATGGTATCTACACATTCAATGCAATTGCACCAAAATTCAAAAGCATTCCTAAAAATATTCAAAGCTAGAAAAAACCAACCTTGGAAGCACAAATACTGCAGCTAACCAAAGTAATCTTAAGCAAAAAGAATAAATACGGGAAGTTATCACCATAAATGACTTCATGTTATATTACAGAGTCATAGAAACAAAAAGAGCATGGTATTGATTGGCATTGAACACAGATTAATGGCACAAAATAAAAGACAGATAAAATCTCACTGCTAGAGCCACCTCTTTTTTTTTTTTTTTTTTTTTTAAAAAAACAAAGATGCCAAAAATGCTTACACATGGTGCTGTGAGGCCTGGGCGTCCACATGGTCAAGAAGGAAACTAGATGTTTACTTCACCCTGCACAAGTCAATTCTAAATAGAGCAATAACTTCATGTAAGATGTGAGACTTAAACTTTTAAGAAAAAGAAGGGGGAAAATGAGGAAAGGAAATAAAACAGCAAGTGCACTGGCTGCTGCTGGTACACACTTGTAATCCCAGCACTCAGGAGACAGGCAGGTGGGTCTCTGAGTTCAAAGCCAATCTGGTCTACAGAGTGAGTTCCAGGATAGCCAGGGCTACACAGTGACACCTTGTCTTGAAAAACCAGGAAAAAAGAAAATAGCAAATGCTGGCCTGGATGTGGACAAAAGGGAACCCTTATACACTGCCAATAAGAATCTAAACTACTGACTGTGACCTCTACAGAAATCAGTGTGGAAGTTTCTCATAACACTATACATTGATCTGCCACCCCTTGATGTTCACCCAAAGGATGGAAGTCAGACCGTCCGAGACACCAGTTCAGCATGCACTGCAGCGCTGTTGACAATAGCTAAGCTATGCAACCAGCTTAGGTGTCCAACATCAGACATGAAATAGAGGTAAGGGGAACGTCACATACACTGGGCTTTCTTCAGCCATAAAGGATGAAGTTTTGTACATTTGTGGAAAATGAATGCAACAGGAGACAATACCGTGAATTAACCAGTCTCAAAAGACAAGTATCGTATCGCATGTTTTCTCTTGTTTGTGGTTCCTAAGTTTCATAGTCACTTAAAATGATACATATTAAAATAGAAGCAAAGGGGATGGGAATGGAAGGAGGCTGATGGGTGAGAATGAGGGTGAGAAAAGAGCAGACAGGGAGAAGGGGGGTATGCTCAACACACGACATAGATCTGTTAAATAATTTTAAAAGGCAGTTCAGCAGGCCCAGAGCTAAATGAAGAGGACAGCTTTATATGGGAGATTTACTTTGATTTGGGGGAAATTTCCAATGGACCTCCTATGGTTTCAGCTGTCAGTTTCTGTAACAGGAAAAAATTTCTTTCTAAACTTGGAAAATGAAGTTGACCTGCTCAGTGAACCCATCATGCCTTTTTAACAAGTCAGAGGTGGCCGGACGATCGTGGCGCACGCCTTAAATCCCAGCACTCTGGAGGCAGAAGCAGGCTGACCTCTGAGTTCAAGGCCAGCCAGGACTTCACAGAGATACCCTGTCTCACAAAAGGACTTGGGCTGGTGCTCTTAGGACACCTAGTTCCCAAACCTCCACTTCCAGAATCTGGCAGGTCTAGGACTCAGAGGATGTGGTTCTACTGAGAACTCTGACCACTGTTCAGTCGTTTATTTTACATCTTTAGAGTCTCAGCCCAACTCTATATTTTACTTCGTAAGGGCTAACCCACCCCAGGGAAACAGAAGTGCTCTGTCCACCTTAAAGTGCAGGATAGCCCTCAGCCATGGATCCCTTGCAGAGCAATCCCAGCCCCGAAAGGTGTGGTACTCAGTCTGACTAGGCTGATCCAGGCTAGCAGCGCTGACTGATATCAGGAGTTCTTGGATTTTCGTTCTTTTCTGGCCCTAGAGGCCATGATTCTGAAGAAAATCCCAGGAGCCAGAGTTCTGAGATAGACAGCCATGGATGGCAGTAAGTCAGTCAAGATCACATCCTTTTTCTTCTTCCCCACAGCAGCAAGGACATCCTGGGCCACCTCTGCAGGGCTTCTGCCCTGAGCTGTGTTCTTGTCTAGAGCTACAGGAAAGAAAAGAAAAAGAACTGAGGATAATTGAGCAGTCATGAGGCCAGCTTCCCAGAGCTCCTCCCGGAAGTAGATGGTTACACTGAGAAAATGAGGAACTGTTTTATGGTTCAAAGCAGGTAAATGGGGATAAAGAGATATAATATGACAGGATGACGGACTGGGAATACCAGTTAGTGTGTGGAACCAACTAACTAGTGAGTGTGCCTGCTCATCTGTCTGTGACAGATGTCCAAAGCCAGCCCAGGTAGGTCTCAGAGTGGACCCCACCCCACATCTCAAGATTGCTAGGGCTGGAGAGATGGCTCGGCAGTTAAGAGCACTGGTTGCTCTTCCAGAGGTCCTGAGTTCAACTTCCAACAACCACATAGTGGCTGGCTCACAGCCATCTGTAATGGGATCTGATTCCCTCTTCTGCCATGCATGAAGACAAAACACTCATACATAAAAATACATAAATAAGCCAGGCAGTGGTGGCCCATGCCTTTAATCCCAGCACTCAGGAGGCAGAGGCAGGCTAGCCTGGTCTACAGAGCAAGTTCCAGGACAGGCTCCAAAGCCACAAAAAGAAACCCTGTCTCAAAAACAAAAACAAAACACATTAAATAAATAAATCTTAGAGAGGTTGTCAGGCTTGGTGGCAGGTGTTACCCATGAGCCATTTCACTGGCCTGAGTCTTCTTGACCTTAGATATTCTACATCTGGGCAACAACCAATGACTAGGGGATGGTATATCATCTACTCTGTCCCAAGGCTGGTTCCCAAGGCTGGTTCCCAAGGCTGTCAGCAGAAGATGGTAGAGACCATCTTGACCCCATGTGCACCCCTGTGCACTGAGCTGGGAGTAAACAGCTGTCCCAGTTCCCAGTGGCATGCAAAGGCTGGATGAGGAACAGCTGGGACAGTTAGGAGGGTGTAGGGTAACAGCATCTGATGTTCCCTCTCTGCTGGTGACTCATCCATCTTGCTAACAGCAGAACCAGACGCAGACTCAGAAGAGACCATTAGCACACACCACCCAGAAGCCGAGCCCCCACGGGGATCTGTCCTCACTGTGTGTTGACCACAGGAGAATGGGAAATTGAGAACCGTCTGAACTGAATTTTCTAAGATAAACAGGTTGGCAGCGATCTGGCTCCTACCACTGTGGCTTTCTGTGAAGAGACTTGGTGTGGCAAGGCAGCTACCCAGATTGGAGTGGTCTTGATTCAGACCCGGTCAGATGGGTGCAAGACCTGCAGGACCTGAGCAGCAGCAGCAGCAGAAGCACAGAACACAGAGCGCATTCTGGGGGCAGGGCTTAGTGTTAGACAGCAGGCCTGCTCCAAGCTCAGGCAGGTAAGGCTGGCTCTGATAGTTCCAGCACTCATGGGCCAGCTGACCCAAGATGGATGTTCCTATATGTATAAGCAGGAGTCAGCTCAGCACTGCTTCTGGCTGAGTAGGTTGGAGGCTGATACTGCTGCACCCCATCCAGCCTCACCTGAACACTCCCTGAAACCAGCCATTTCTCCAACACCCTGGGCAGGAACCAATCATACCAAGTGCCCCCTTCTTCCACTGACCCCGCCCCCCTACCCCCGTACCCCCATTAGCCCTGAGTTCAATTTACTTAGTCCTAATTATAATACTCCTTGGGCCTTGGGATCTGCAGATGAGTTAGTGGGAAGTTTGGTGAGGGATTTTCTGTCCCAGTTCTCTACCTATGGGGGGATCTTGTTCTAAAAGCTGAATTTGTGGTAAGGCCAAAGGGGTCTCAGTGGGGAAATGCCATGTACACAGCAGTCCACATCTGCAACCAACACTCAGGCTCAGGAATTGCTTAGGCAGCAGAGTGCTGCATTACAGTCAATCTGTAGCTTTTAGTGATGAAGGAGAGAAACCCGACCTACCTCCGTATCTGGAGCCATCGGCAGTGACGGCATTTACAGAGAGGTTGGTATAGATGTAGCCAGGGCTTATCACAGTCACTTCAATGTCATCCTGCTCCATCTCAGCACGCAGACAGTCAAAGAACGCCTGGGTTGCATGCTTGGAGGCTGAATCTGTACGTGTGGACAGAGGCAGAAAGGGTGCTGGTGTGGGTTCACCATTTAAGAATACAGCACTAGAGCAGTGTCGTGTCCTGGGTCTGACAAGTGCACCTTGTCCTTGCTCTTAGAAGACACTGAGGTCATAGGAATAAAGCACTGCTGTGCCTTCAGCGTCCTCAAATGGTTGAGAAAAGAAATGATATACATGGTGTGTGTGTGTGTGTGTGTGTGTGTGTACATACATACACACACACACACACACCCCTATAAATATATTCAGCCCTGCCAAGTGGGTCTATCCAGTTCTGTCAGGGGAGGGGGTCCCCCAATGACAGAACTGGACCCCACAGGAGTCTTCACAAGTTGTTTCCAGTCCTTGTCCCTGCTGAACATGGCCTCAGAGAGCCTCCCTCATGGAGAGCTGTGCAGATTCAAACCTTCTGACTGCTTCCATAAGGAGGAAGCTAAGCCTGTTCTGCCTACGAGACAGGCCCTGTGTTCCCCAGCAGCAGCTCCGCAGTCATGCTCAGGGGCATGGAGACCCTGGTGAGGCTCTTAGGAAACAAGCCAGCGCCTCCACAGAAAACCCATCTCCTCTAGTTTGGAGTTCTAATGTTTTAGTACTTGTCAGAAGGGGCTCCCATTAGTTAAACATACTGGGAAGGCAAAGCAAGGGGGTCAGAGCAGGCACCCGGAAGCAGCAGGGCTTGTGAGTAGAGATGCTGGCCTGGATGAGCGGCAGCCCAAGGGATGAGGAGAGCAGCCATTCTGGGTCTTCAAAGCCGAAGTCCATATTGATAGCTGGGTCACTCCAGAACCCCCAGGCCATGGGCTTTCAGCTGTGCACACCAAGCCCACAATGCTGCCAGTAAAAGCTGGCCCCTCCTCTGGGCACACACAGCGCCACTCCCCAATGTGTGTGTGCTGTGCTGTGAACATCTCAGTGTCTAACAGCACAAGGGGATAGGCCGTTTCTCCCACTCTACTGCTAAGAAGGCTGTTCATCATGGATTAACTCCATCTCCCTAGGAAGCTGGCCAGACTCAGTCTGGTTAACCATCCAGACTACCGTGCAAACCTGCTGCAGTCGGTGGGCAATTACAGAACAAAGCTAGTAGGAATAGGTCAAAGTGAAATGTGGCATGTAGAAATTCATGACCTACTCTGTAAACCTCTACTCCAGTTTAACCACTGTTAACACTCTGGCTTAGTTGCTTGATCAATCCTGATGATGGCGTTTGGTTTTGTTTCTCTGCAGAATCATCTGAGCAGCCGTAGGTAACTGTCCATTGCTACCGGGATTAAAAGGATGAGACAGAGAGAGATACCCATAGAGCATCAGGCTGCACTGCTGTTAAGTGACAAAGCACAGCTCAGTGCATCTCTGAACCAGCGCGGAGGCATGCAGATGGCTGCGGTGGCAGTGGAAAGCTAGGGTCTGAAGTTAAGTGAATATTATATCTCCCAGGACACACATGGAGAGCCAAAAGGCAGCACTGAGGCCCAGGCCTGGGAGAAAGGAACTGCTTCTGTGCAATGTTCAGCTGCCCTTTACTGAACTGAGTGGTGTCACTGTCCCTCCAGTGCTGGAACAGTCCAGCCCCTCCTTGGCTGGGCTAGCCAGATTGCACCGGTCCTTGGAGGCAGATGGGCAAAGGCTGTCACCAAGTCAGCGCTTCCGTTTCAGAGAAAAAGATAACTAAGGAGTTTGTGATACTCACTTTCAATTTTCCTTTTTTTTTCTCCCCGAGACAGGGTGTCTCTGTGTAGCCTAGGCTGTCCTGTAGACCAGGCTGGCGTCGAACTCACAGAGATCCACCTGCCTCCCCAGTGCTGGGATTAAAGGTGTGCCACCACTGCTGGCGTACCTTTCAAATCTTTTTAACCCCCTCCGGCGCAGACTAGAAGCTACACTCTGTGTGTTTGTTTGCATGTGTTAACAGGAGGCCAGACAAACAAAGGACCTCTGAGATCGTAGCCGCTCTCTTAGGTAGAAGTGGGCACGTGAATAGAAGCCAACTATTTTTTTAAGGGTGTTTTTAAGGTTTGGGTGTTACCTGATGTTTCTACTTCTTCAGGCTTATCTTAATCTAGAGATATCAATATTCAAGGATATTCTGTCACAGATCACTACTAAAGGTCAAAGTTTGAGGTGAGGATAGGGGATTCTCCAGTGCCTAAGAAAATGGCTGCCAGACAGTGGTGCCGCACGCCTTTAATCCCAGCACTCGGGAGGCAGAGCCAGGCGAATCTCTGAGGTTGAGGCCAGCCTGGTCTACAGAGTGAGATCCAGGACAGGCACCAAAACTACACAGAGAAACCCTGTCTCGGAAAAAAAAAAAAAAAAAAAGAAGAAAATGGCTAAGTTAATTATGTCATAGCCATTTACTGAATTATATCTAATTTAAAGAACCTATATGCTTATCTAGTGGACTGAACAAGTCAGAAACACTATGTAAAATGTGATCCCATTTTGGATGTTTGGTTATATGTAGGAAAAAAATTGGAGCCATATGCGCCGAAGTGCTGAAAGGATTTCAGTCCAGGGCCACTGCAGGTAGGTCCTTCCTCATAACAGCCTTCTACACTGAGCTGTTTCCATTTGCAAGTGAAGATGAGCATATAGAGGGAGGAACACCTGCCCAAGGGCACCTAAAGGATAGGGAATAAGCTAGGATTTAAACTAAGGTACATGATTGCTTAAAACATTCTGATCATTGCTGGGCATGGTAGTGAACACCTTTAGCCCTAACACTTGGGAGGCAGAGGCAGGCAGATCTCTGAGCTCAAGGACAGCCTGATCTACATAGTGAGTTCCAAGATAGCCAAGGCTAAGTAGAAAGACTATGTCTCATAAAACAAAACAAAAACCCAGAAAGACTATTCTGATGAAGTTACTAATGTATCTGTAGGGTATTTCTACAGTGTATGAATCTAGTTAATGACACATCATTTTTATAATCAGAAAAAAATAAAATGCTCTGGGAAAGGAAGGTAAAGCACTTACATGCTGATCGAAAAGGAATGCTGATCTTGCCCTGGATGCTGCTGATGGCAACGATGTGGCCTCGCTTCCTCTTGACCATGGAGGGTAGGAGCGCTGAGGGGACAGGGTGGAAAATCAGACAGCATCTCCTAGTCACTGTGCCTGGTGATGCTGGAGGAGACACTGCAGTTTTCCACAGAGAACCGCAGGAGAGAGGAGAGAACAGAACACACAAACAGCACAGCCCTTGTCCTACTGGGAGCTTGACCTCTGAGCTCAAGTCTGTGTCTACACATCAAAATATCGCCTTCGGTGGGATGCATCAGTGAGACCAACATTGATGTGAGGGTGCAAAACAGATACAATGCAGATATAAACCCAGAAAAAGCTAAACACCCAGACTCTAATGACCACACCCACTGCAAGGGGCAAACTGGACAGGAACGGACAGTGTCTCACTAAAAAGAAACCAAGATTCACAGGCACGCTAATGACTGTGCTCATGCCTCCTACCCTAAGATGCCACCTACCTTTTGTTAGAGCAACGGGGCCAAAATAGTTGATCTCCATCACCCTCCTGTCCACGTCCACTATGGTATCACTGATGGCACCACGGTAGCTGACCCCAGCGTTATTGATGAGGATGTCCACGTAGCCAAAGCACTGCAGGATCTCAGCTGCTCCTGCAGCAACAGCACCAGGATCTGCGAGGTCGAAGGTCACCGTGTAAGGTTTGTGTGTCTGTCCCTGGCCAAATTTAAAAAAAAAAAAAAAAATGCACCTCATGAGTGACAGCCATGTTCCTACTTTTCAGAGTTTTGGGACCCAGCACAAATGCAATAGGTTGTGGCAACCCTCTTCCAAAGATGCAGCCTATGAAGTTCCTGTCTGTAGTGTTCACATCTATCTGGGCAAATTTCTCCTAGATTGAAGCTGACTGCTATAACCCACAAGATGTGACCACAGGCCCCTCTTACTTTCATCAGCCAAACTGTTGACCCACAGGTCAGGATCAAGTATGGTGTGAACATACTTGTATGGTGTGTACGTACCACATGAGTTATTAACAATAGCTGCCTTGATTACACTCAACAGTCATCAAGGCACGGGTGCCATCCAGCCCAGGGGGTTACTTCTACTCATCTGTTTACAAAATGTTATGCATGTATTCCCGGAAGGCCTGGCACTGGGACACAGCAGAAGGGAGGCCAGGCATGGCTCCTGACCCAGACAGGAGGGGAGGAATTAATCTCCACAATCATAAAAACTGCTGCACAGTACCAGGTGCTCGAGAACGGGCCCAGCACGGTTCTGCTGCACAGCTCAGTGAGAGGAGAGAGGCAGTGAGGGGGAGGCAGAGAGGACGGCAGGACGGGAGGCTCTGGGAACCCATCTCCATCTGGGAATGAAACCCTGTGGAGTGACTTGAAGTTCCAGGTTACCTGAACGTATCTTCCAAGGAGTGCTCTGCTGACAAATCACAACTACCAGGGGTGGGTTGCAGCCACCAGGCTGCTGGTAGCTGCTGCCACCAAAACCTGGCAGGCAACAGTGCAAAAGGCAGACCATATTTCTGGTGTAGCTTGGGGGACCCAGGGTGGGTGAGAAGAAACTTAGCCGCCACATATTGCTGACCTACTGCTGGTGCCTGAGGTGGGCATGGAGGCTGTTGAAACAGCCATCACTGAATACAGCTGCCAGCAGACTGCTTTGGAACATCAAAATTGATCTCTAAAAGAATCCCCAGGAGGATGAGATACCAGATTTAATAACAAAGACATTAAAACAGCCATCTCTACAATGTTGAAAGGTCGGAGGGGGCACTGGCAACAACAGGAGACAGAGGAATAGAAAAAGAGTGAGTATTTCAATAAAGGGGAAAATTACAAAAAGAAATTCTAGCCAGGCCGTGGTAGCGTACATCTTTGATCCCAGCACTCGGGAGGCAGAATCAGGTAGATCTCTGAGTTCGAGGACAACCTGGTTTACAGAGTGAGTCCCAGGACAGCCAGGGCAACACAGAAACCCTGTCTTGAAAAACAAAACAAAAAGCAAACGAACTCAAATCCTAGAGCTTAAGTACAGTAGGTGACTCGGTGGTAAAGACACCAGAGTTTAAAAGCAGGTGAGGAAAGAGAAGAAATCTGTGAACCCAAAACATAATCATTTAAATTAACAAATCTAAAGAAGAAAAGAAAAAGCAAAGATAGAGCCTAAGAAAAATGTCAAGCAAGCCAACATAGGAAATGTGGAGTCTGAGAATTTAAATATGAAATGGCCAACCAAAGACAAGAATCAGTGCCATCTAAGAGGTTCCACACCAACTAGATGAACTGGTGACCCACAGTGCGACAAATTATAATCCAATGGTGTCTTGAGAACAGAAACAACTCCTTACATAAAGGCCCTCCATAAGAATACCAGCCCATGTTTCACCAGAAGCCTTGAGGGCTATAAGAAGCAGGTCGATATATTCAAAGTTATAAGAAAACACTAAATCAGCATATAGCATAACAGCTCTTCAAAAGTGGAGGAGAGATGAAGGCATTCGCAGGTCTGTTAGATCTGTCCTGCAAGGAATGTTCAAGGGAGTTAGTCCCTTAGGGCTGAAATGATAAGTCAGCCACTGAGAAAGGCTCAAATATAGCTGAGTAGACAGAATGCTTGCCCAGTGTGTTTGAAGCCCTGGGTTCAATCGCCAACAACATGTAAACTGGCTGCTCTGTGAGATCTGACTAAATAAATAAAACAATTGAGATAAAAAAAAGAAAGGACTCTAGCCAAGTAATGCATGGAGAATTCAAACACCTAGTGTTACTGGAATTTGGATGTATAACTGTTTTTTGCTTTCTACATAATTAAAACAAGTGAATTTTAAAAGATCATTAATCCATTACTAGGCAAACTACAGAAAGATGTAATATGTGACATAAATGGCAGAAAACAGAGACATGGATAGCACCAGTTTTATGTGCTCCTGAAGTTAGCAGGCAAAAATGTTAGTGTCACAACTTTAGGATGCCAAGTGTAATCTCCAATGAGGAACCTGCCTGACTCCATTTTGAAGACAGGGGCCATTATGCTGTACTGTTAAAAATAAGTTTCTGAGTTGAGTGGTGGCGGTACACACCTTTAATCCCAGCACTGAGTAGGGAGAGCCAGGCGGATCTCTTGAGTTCAAGGCTAGCCTGGTCTACAGAACGAGTCCCAGGACAGCCAGGGCTACACAGAGAAACCCTGCCTGGAACCCCCGTCCCAAAAACAGAAAAATAAAAAAATTTAATAATTAATTTTACACAGTGAAACCCTGTCTCAAAAAAACAAAAGTTTCAATTTACTGTAAGAGCTGAGTTGCTGTTTTTAAGGCTGTCTCCCAGAGCCTGTCTTGCCCCAACCCATGACCTTGACTCGGTTTTGAGAACACTTTGACCCTCCTTAACCCTCCCTAATCACATAGCGACCACATGGTGTTTTCTGAGATCTTCCTGTACTTAGTGGCCCACTGTCTCTCTTCTGTAAACCTGTTTTGCAGTGCGTTTACTCCTTAAAAGGGGCCTAAGAAAGGGACTCAGGCTGTTCTCTTTAACCCCACTTAGAGGCAGTCACTGGCAGTCACTTGGGTGCACCTCAATAAAATCAAGCTTGCTTCAAACTTGGCTCAAAATTGTGGTAGTGGTGTTATTCTCACCCGATGAGATTAGCACCCTGACCACAAAGGAAATAGGCATGTAAGGAAATGAGATGGGAATCAATATTCTACCATCAAAAAAGAAAACCAGAGCCGGTCGGTGGTGGCGCACGCCTTTGATCCCAGCGCTCTGGGAGGCAGAGGCAGGTGGATCTCTGTGAGTTTGAGGCCAGCCTGGTCTACAGAGGGAGTTCCAGGACAGACTCCAAAGCTATACAGAGATACCCTGTCTCGGAAAACCAAAAAAAAAAAAAAAAAAAAAAAAAAAAAAATCAGTTTTTCAACAAAGATGATTAAAGAAGAAATGAGGGGTTAAAATTAAAAGCTAGGAAGCATATAGACAATGGAATAGCAAATAGCAAAAGGTCCCTCCTGGTCAGAAAATACTTTAAATATAGAGGCCCCCCACGGTGTTGGCACAGCCTTTAATGTTGTATTTTAAAAGTGACAGGAATGGGCTGGAGAGATGGCTCAGAGGTTAAGAGCACTGACTCTTCTTAGGACTGAGTTTGAAGGACACTTCTTCTTAGTTCAATTCCCAGCAACCACATGGTGGCTCACAACCATCTATAGCGAGATCTGGTGCCCTCTTCTGGAATGCAGGCATACATTCAGACAGAACATGTACATATACAATAAATAAATTTTAAAAAGTAGCGAGGAGTCACACCATACAACAGGCCCACATGGGAGGTTTACTGAGGGGAGAGGAGAGAAAGGGACAGAGACTGGTCCCTGGGGACTAGAGCGCAGGAAAAGAAAGAGACAGGAGGTGAACAAGGTCCGCCTTTTATAAGGGAAAGTAGTGAATGTGCACAGTGGTGCTCTTAGTGACTGCACCTGAGGATATATCCTGTCAGGACCCTAAGGGCAGGCCAGTACAGATGTCTAAATACTAACATTTAATCCCAGCACTCAGGAGGCACAGGCAGGTGGATCTGTGAGTTTTCAGCCAGCTTGGTCTACAAAGTGAGTTCCAGAACAGCCAAGGCTACACAGAGAAACCCTGTCTCAAAAAACTAAAACAAAACAAAAAAAGTAATTGGAATAAACTCTCTAATCAAAAGATAGAGGCTGACAAAATGTATTTTTTAAATACATAATTTGTTTTTATTTTATGCTCATTGGCATTTTGCCTGAATGTGTGTCTGTGTGAGGATATCAGAAGCCTTGTGAGCTGCCACTTGGGTCCTGGGAATTGAACCTGGGTCCTCTGGAAGAGCAGCCAGTGCTCTTAACCGCTGAGCCATCTTTCCAACTCCCAACAAAATGAATTTTTTAAAAACAATCCAACTGTATGTTACATATGAAAGGCTCACTTGAGATCTAGACATAAAGATGCCTCATGCAAACAGCAACCAAGAGGGAGATACAGAAACTACACTACCATTAGATAAAATAGACTTTAAATGTCAAAGAAACAGTACAAGGATGTTATACATTAGAAGTTTATTATAAGAAAATACAAAATCATAAACATTTATGTAATAACATATTCTGCCAGGCGTAGTGGTACTCGCCTTTAATCCCAGCATTTTGGAGACAGAGGTAGGCAGGTCTCTGTGAGTTCAAAGCCATCCTGTCCTACAGAATGAGTTCCAGGACAGCTAGGGCTACAAAGAGAGACCCTGTCTCGAAAAGCAAAAAAATTAAATTAAAAAGAGAGAAAGAGAAAACTACAGAATGAAATTGGACCTTTTCCTAATACTATATATAAAGTTAACTCGAACAGGGCTGAAGATATGAAAATTAGTACTATAAATGTTGTAAGACAATTTTTTAAAGAGGTTTTTTTTTTTGTTTATTATATATTGTGTTCTGCCTGCATGTATGCCGTCACGCAAGAAGAGGGCACCAGATCTCATTAGGGATGGTTGAGAGCCACCATGTGGTTGCTGGGAATTGAACTCAGGACCTCTGGAAGAACAGCCAGTGCTCTTAACCTCTGATCCATCTCTCCAGCTAGTAAGACAACTTTTTTGTTTGTTTGTTTGTTTTGTTTTGTTTTGTTTTTTTCTCTCTCTTTTTTTGTTTTTGTTTTTCAAGACAGGGTTTCTCTGTGTAGTTTTGGAGCCTGTCCTGGAACTCACTCTGTAGCCCAGGCTGGCCTTGAACTCACAGAGATCTGCCTGCCTCTGCCTCCCAAGTGCTGGGATTAAAGGCGTGCGCCACCACCACCCGGCTTGTTTTGTTTTTCAAGACAGGGTTTCTCTGTATAGCCTTGGCTATCCTGGAACTCACTCTGTAGACCAGGCTCGAACTCACAGAGATCCGCCTGCCTCTGCCTCCCAAGCGCTGGAATTAAAGGCGTGCGCCACCACAGCCCAGCTGGTAAGACAATTAAAAAAAAAATCTCCAGCCAACACCAGATGAGTATGAAGGAGACTTCCCTAGCTGTTAGCCTAGGCAGTGGTGGCTGTGGCTGATGGCCATGCTGGGGTATAAAATGTGGATGGTTCTCAAACTGCTTGGAGCCTGCTGCCTTCCAGTAGAGTGTGATCACATGGATGGATGGATGCTTTGTAGCTCTGCAGTCCTAGAGTAGGCTACTGTGGCCTATGACAGTTCTTCCTTCCCCACAGAACCCTTGCTGTAGGCTCACCTGGGAGGGAGAGGAACCAGCAAGTTCTCTGGTGAGCTCTTCAAGGGCTTCCACATTTCGACCACATAGCACCAGCTTAGCCCCCGCAGCATGGAAGACTCTGGCACATTCTAAGGGACAAGAAGAGAACTCTGACAGCTGTAATTATCCAGTGCCGTTTTTCTTCCAAGCAGATGAGTTCAAAGTCACCCAGCCCTGCACAATGCCAGCTTCTCACATCCTTCCACGTACATGTAGACCAGTGTGGAGCTGGGAGGTAAGGTTAGTGTAGGGTTCCCATCCAGAGGTATCAATGACACACATTTATGAGGCAGAGAAAAGCCAGGAAGGTGGACAGGTTTGTGAGTACAATGCTCAGAACTTTCCATGGTGTTCTCATGTGGTCCTGAGCAACCCTGTGGGCATCAACTTACTTGTTATTGATGAAGCCCAACGAGGCTAAGCAGAGTCCAAGACCAACAAGCAGAGAACCTATTCGGTAAACTCAACCCACTTCCACAAGTGGTGCGAGCTCTCACGTGGCTGTGGTCCCTGGAGGCTGCGTTCCTGCGCCAACACTGCTCCCCAGACCACTAATGCAGCTGGCAGACACACATGCACAGTTCTTTGGAAAATCAAAGCGGAAAGGCGGGGGCCCTTCAGAGTCCTGACTCTGAAGGGTAGGTGCAGAGGAAATGCTGGAGGCAGGGGACTAGGCCATGGATGGTGATGCTGGGCCTAAGGCCTTTCTGGGCCAGAGAAGAGGTTCAGGCAGCAAAATTAAGTAGGGAAAAAAGGGGAATGCCTCTTCCTCCTTGTTTACTCCCCCAAACATGTCCTAGCTAACTCTCAGTACCCCAACATCTGCATTTTTGGACAGAGCAGAGCCCAGTGTTCTGAAGAATGGACTTAAGCTAGGTCTATGCACAACTCTAGCTTTCTTTTGCTTATAGGTTCTGTGATATCTGCCTACGTTACACTCTGTTTCTCCCTTTCCCCTCTGTAAGATATAAATAATAATGCAACATCCAGAGGAGACTGAGGTTGAATGGGGTAAAGTAGGTAATTACGTCATAGGTAAAGCATTATGAAGTATTTTTAATACCTGTCTTTAATACTTTAATCTTTCTGTTCTTTGGAGACAAGGCCTCATGTAGTCGAGTCTGGCCTTCAAACTCACTGAGAGGCTGAGGATGGCCTTGAACCCGTGATCCTCTTGCTTCTACCATCCAAGTGTTAGGATACAGGCCCGCCCCACCTTGCTGGCTAATGCTTTAATGTTTCCAAACTGCCCTCCAAAGTGTCCTACAAACCAAGCAGCTGGCAGAAGTGTACACTTGTCTTGCAAGTGCGCGTGCAGCTGTCTTCTCAGGACATATGGGTCCATCACCAACCACAGGTCTCTGAACCAGGCAGAAGTGTAAACCTGTCTTGCAAGTGCGCGTGCAGCTGTCTTCTCTGGACACATGGGTCCCTCACTGACCACAGGTCTCTGAACCAATCTTAGAGGCTCAGGCAGTCTAGAGGTTTCTTAGGCACTATGGCTAAGAAGGATGGGACAAGCCTGCCTTGCAGGGCAATCCAACCTCTGAAAGCCATCACCAAAGTGCTGGCAAGGAACAGGGCTATCATCTGCTTATCTGAGAAGGGGCAGGGTCAAAGGTCTACTGTACACGGTGCATAGAGGGGGAACAACCCTTCCCTCACACAAGAGCTGGGTAAGAGGGCAGAAGAAATTCAGTGTCCTTCACAAAAAAGAGAGGTGCTCTGCCAACTGAGCGGCTCATGAGACAGGGCGGTACTTCTGAGCCCTGTGGCTGTTCCTTCAGCCTCCTGCACAGCATTCCCCAGCATATCAGGCCAGCAGCCCTCACCCTTCTGGAAGGAAGTGCTAAGCAGACTGCACAACAAGGTCCTGTCATTTCTGAGGGAAGCCAGCAACTTTGTTCACAGGCTCATCCTGATGGAAGGCTAGCTCCTGAGGCCAGACCTACTCACCTGGCTTACTACAGCATCCTACAGGTCAGAAGCTTGGGCCCTGCAGGTTTCCTCACCCTGTCTTGTCCTGTCCTGACCAAGAGATGGGACATTGTAGGAAGTGATGCATAGGAACGAGAGTGAGGAGTCATACTGGTGTCTAGACAGCTTCTAGAAATAATCTAGATTTTATGTGAGCTTTGCATCCTAGAGATGCCTAAAAGGGAGGAAATTAAAATCGATGTAGTGACAGAGGTGAGAACAGCCTGGAAGGATTCCACTTTCGCTTCCTGGAAAAGCTGATATAGGAGGCAGGAGGGCCAAGGGAAGAGGCCAGCAGTTATCTACGGCTGCAGACAAGTCCCCAGCGCTGCTGGCATGCCTGGGCTCTAAAGCAAGACAGCTGTGCAGAGCGATGCTTCAAGGCTGGCACGAGTCGGCATCCAGAACATCCAAATCCTTCTGGACATTTAATCAGTGTTCTACAAGGACAAGGCTCATGTAGCTTAAATGCACAAAACAGAAGACAAACTTTGAGAATCATTCTATAATGCTGACCCTCGCTCGGGGCAGCGGACATGGTAGGCAGGACCATATGGATGTTCCTCCTAGCAGATGCTAGAGGACAGCTGCATTTCCCCGGCAGCGCCAGGGGACTCTCTTAGGTGGCCACCTAAGGCTCTGTCCCACGGTACCTGGATGGACTCCTGCTGCTAAGGCCTTATGTGGGCAGAATGTAAGCACACTGCCGGGGGCACAGAAGAGTACACTATGCTCAGGAGCAGTTTCTTCAATCACATTTTCTGTTCCCTTCAGTCTGGTACTGGGAGAGAAAGCGCAGATAACCAACAATGTCCTACACATCCACATGTCCAGCACCAGCACTGCACCACTCCAATCTCGCCAGCTGTCACTCTTCGAAGACTTTAAAATTTGTTCTTCTCAAGCTAGGCATGGGAATCTCAGCAGCAGGGAAGCAGAGGCCACTGGACCATCACAAGTTCAAGGCCAACCTGGTCTATATAAGCAGGTTCTTAGCCAGTTAGAGCTTCACAGTAAGACCCTGTCTCAAAAAACATAAAAATAAAAATAAACCCAAATTGCTCCTCTTCAATGAGATCCAATAGGTAGCTGCTGACTGCCCTATTTGTAGTAGCTAAGTGAGGTCAGAGGCCTGACCAATGCACAGGGCCTAGCACAGCTGTTCTTCCAGCACTCCAGAGGCAGAGGCATGCAGATCTCTGAGTTGGAGGCCAGCCTGTCTACTAAGTGAATTCCAGGACAGCCAGGGCTACACACACACACAGAAACCCTGTCTCACGGGGCGGGGGGAAAAGAGTCTAAACGTCTAAAAGGCAAACCCGGGGTCACCCTCAGAGACCTCGCCTACCAGCCATAGCATCGGGTATACAAGTGAGCCCAAGGGCCTTCCTAGCTCCCCAGGCACACTGCAGGCCTGTCTGCTCCTTTGTGTTCCTCTAACACCCACCTTCCACACCTTTCCCACCCTTCTGCTCCTACCTGTGGATGAATCTGGACTATCCCTGGGACTCACACATTCTTTGAGGGCTCCTCGCTTCCCCAGCTGCGCCCTTAGGATTGAGCTCTGGAGTCAGACCTGGGTTTGGCTCCTGGCTCTGCAGCAGCTGCTGCTGCTGCAAGTCCTAGTCATGGCGTCCAGACTCTCAGCTGTGAGGGAGGGCACAGCGAGAGCACTGCTAACTGTCCCTCCCTACCACGCCTGTTGGGAACGTGCTGCTGAGGCGGGAGTTGGAGCCCAATCCCAGGGCTCCTCAACCTTCCTCCCTGGAATGGCGCTGGAGCCACAGGGAGCTGCTATTGGGGAGCAGAGGCTGAGGAAGGAGGGCAGGTGCCCTACATGGCAGGTCTGTCGTAAGCCTCTGCCTAGGCTGCTGGAGTCATTGACAGAGCTCCAGGGAAGGAAAGGGCTGAGCTTCATCGAGCACACTTTCCCCAAGACTCAGAGGTATCACTGAAGGGGCAAGGGCACTGAGCTGGAAGGCCTGGGTGTGGAAAGCAGGGGCCTCATGGACCTGACCTCTAATCCTGCTAAGACCCTGATTGGGAAGAGGGGGAAATCGTGGAAGCCAGTGCCAAGCCCTAAACTCAGAAAACGGTGAACACACCCATGCACCTAGTTCTCCGTATCTGAAAACCCTTCTCAATACACAGCAAGGCTGCGGAAGGCCACTGCTTCCCAGCAGCAGCCTCGACACTTGCTCTCACCCTCCACACTGAGGCTCGGCCTTTCTCGCTGTTCACATGCCCTTTCCAATTGGACTACGGGTAGCGGGTCCCTTCCACATGTCCTGTGAGGCCCATGAAGCCTGCTGATTCCACTCCTGGCATCATAGACCCATGACTTACCTCTGCCGAGCCCTGAGGTGGCACCTGTTACCACCACCACAGCATTCCTCAGGTAAGCCCTCGAACGGATCCGCTGTAGCACCCGGCAGAGGCTGAAAATCCCCAGACAGCCAAACAGCAGGGGCAGGATGGTCGTCTGGGTGACCAAGTCCATGACCCTCTCCTTCAGCATACTCTTCCTGGAAGAACCAAACCAAATCGATCAGGGACAAAGCAGGAGAACCGGGGATTAGTCAAAGCTATGCAGACCCCACTCCAGCCTTTCCATGTAATAACTAGGATGGGAGGAGACTGGGGCTCAACCCAGCTGAGTTAAGGACTTGGGGAAATTTTTTTCTCACTACAATCTCAGCTCCTTGTACCAGGTAAGTCTCAGTGTGGAACGACCCTGCCTTGTCCAAAATGGCCCAGGAGCTGGTCATTTCCCAGGTAATGGGAAGATGGGTGGGTAAGGCCCCTGCTCAGGGAAGGACAGCAGAGCTTAGCCTCTGGGACATGAACCAGAGCTTTGCTAGGCTTTTTAACTGGAGCCCACTCTGCACACCCTCTCATGGCCCCACAAGACCACAACCAGCAGAGTCTCAGCCCCCTTTCAAACCCACAACATGGAAGTGAACAACAGTTACACCGAAGGCCACAAGGGCAGAGTATCGAGAATTACTCAGAGGCTCCAGGAACTCACAGACACCAGAAGTGGTGCGGCAAGAGCAGCGCGGAGCCCTGCCGGGGATGGGGTGGGGGTGGGGGTGGGAGCAATCCAATCCCACTGGCGCTTCCAGCTTAGGCCTTTGTCCTCCCCGCTCAGGCCTGTTAACAGGCGTGATGAACTCTCTTTGTGCATGGTTGGGGACACATGCATGGGATGCAGCTGCCAGCAGGGGAAGCAGCAGAAGCAGCCTCATGCAGAGCCACCTCAGACCTCAGAAACTCGCTTCACAGCAAACAGATTCTAAGAAAGACCTTGGAAACACTCATTCTTTCCAAATGAAAGAGACTCACTGAGTAGGGTTCAATGAAGTTTAATTTTTGTACCTGCATAGATTACTTAGTTTAATTGAATTAACAGAACATATTTTGTCACACGTACACTAAAACGTTTGCATCCCACAGGGCGGTGGTGGCGCATGCCTTTAATCCCAGCACTCAGGAGGCAGAGGCAGGCGGATCTCTGTGAGTTCGAGGACAGTCTGGTCTACAGAGCAAGTTCCAGGACAGGCTCCAAAACTACACAGAGAAACCCTGTCTCGAAAAAATTAAAAAAAAAAAAAAAGTTTGCGGATTGGAGAGCTGGCTCAGAGGTTAAGAGCACCGACTGCTCTTCCAGAGGTCCTGAGTTCAATTCCCAGCAACCACATGGTGGCTCACAACCATCTGTAATGAGATCTGGTGCCCTCTTCTGACCTACAGTCATACAAGCTGTATACATAATAAATAAATAAATCTAAAAAAAAAAAAAAGGTTTGCATCCCATGTCTAAGTGTGTTTATCCGGACTTCCTTCAATGATGGACGATAACGAGGAGGTGTAAGCCCAATAAATCCTTTCCTCCCCAACTTGCTTTGGTGATGTGTTTCATCACAGTGATAACCCTAAGACACAACCATTTTTCAAATATTTAAATACCCACCAACCTATTCTACACTGCATTGCACATGACCCCACCGATGAGCCTCCGGCTCCTTGGCCCTTCCTGGCTTCTCTGAAATAGCTGGATGAAGATAGCCAAGAGAGATGGGTAATCTCACTGAAAAGTAGAAGGGAATTTGTCTTGGGCAGTCATATTTCCAGACTAGGAAATAAATCTTCTCTATAAAGCAAGGCCAAAAACAAGCCTGTTTCCTTTCAAAGTAGCTCACAAGAGGGCTTTAGTGCATTTATAAAAACACACATATTACATCCAAATGCATAGTTACTTCTAGTTCAGGTTTTGGCCAAATTATGGACCAGGAAGGCAAGAGTGACAGTATAAAAAAGAGTGGGATTCCAGTAGGAGGCAGAAGCAGAGGCAGTGGGATCTCTGTGAGTTTGAGGCCAGCCTGGTCTACATAGTGAGACCCTGTCTCAAATAAAAATAGATAGGGTGGAGAGATGGCTCAGCGGTTAAGAGCACTGGCTGCTCTTCCAGAGGACCCAGGTTCAATTCCCAGCATCCACATGGCAGCTCACAACTCTCTGTAACTCCAGTTCCTGGGGACCTGACACCCTCACACAGACATACATGTAGGCAAAACACCAAAGCACATAAAATAAAAATAAATTAATTAAAATTATAAATAAAGCCGGGCGGTGGTGGCGCACACCTGTAATCCCAGCACTCGGGAGTTCAAGGCCAGCCTGGTCTATAGAGCGAGATCCAGGAAAGGTTCAAAGCTACACAGAGAAACCCTGTCTCGAAAAAGCAGAAAAAAAAATATATAAATAAATAAATAACCCCCCCTCCCAGGTGATGCTGGTGCACACCTTTAATCCCAGCACTCAGGAGGCAGAGGCAGGTGGATCTCTAGGCATTTGAGGCCAGCCTGGTCTACAGAGCTAGTTCCAGGACAGCTAAGGCTATACAAAGAAACCTTGTCTCAAAAAATCAAAAAGAAAAACAAAACAAAATAAAAGCCAAAAGGAGGGCAGGGACAGACTTACTTTGCTCAAGTTTTCCCGATATCAACTGGTAGGAAAAAGGGATAGAGTCTTCCCAGGGCTGTTTGACTGGAGCAGGAAACAGGGAGAGAAGGCTTCCTCAACAGAAAGCAGTGTGCTCTGTGCTCACAGACCACGCAGGAGGGAGGCTGGGCCGCCTACCACGCAGTCTGCACACCAGTCACAGCCACTCCTAATTGCCAGTAAGCCAGGCCCGGACTTGCGCTACTGAGCCATACAAACTGGCGTAAGTGACAGAGCCGAGGGGCCCACAGGCTAAGGCTATCTGCTTGTACGTTAGTGAACTCTAGACCTACAGTAGGCCTGCCTGGGTACCCCTTTAAGGCGTTCCTCGGCCAGGTGGCCAGAGCTACGAGCTCTCTCATTCAGCAGCTCTCTTTGGCAATGGCTTCTAGAACAGCAACTTAGATATAAAGCTTTGTCACCCTGATGATAGTGTTCCTTTCAATTACTTTGGCCAAAGTTCACCATTTTAAGTCAATGGGATCTGTTCCTCAGGCTCCTTTATTCACTCAAGCGATGTTTTAAAAACCAAATCATCAGTAAAAATGGGCAATTGTAATCTAATCAGAAACTACGCACAGAAATTAAACATGTAAATCTGAAAATCACAGAACAGGACCTAAGAACGCTCCAGAGCTTAGAGAGGAATCGGTCCAGGTCTGTAAGAAGGGAACCATGCAATACCGAGCCACATTACAAGCAAACTGGGCCAAAGGGCAGACAGGGTTCCAAATGGAAGACAAGAATTTATCTAAATTTGAAAATTCCTATCTATTTTCCGAAAGTCTGAGAGGGGCAGGTATAATGGTGCACACCTGTAATTCTGGCACTCAAGGCAAAAGCGGAAGGATTAGCCACAAATTTAAGTAACAGACAAGACAGGACTTCAGTCCGAGAAGAGGAAGTGGGGAGGGAGAGACACCCAGACAGCCTGCCCATTCTTCAGCCCCAACTCTGGTTAACCATTAGCAATTAGAGAGCCCACCTGCTCTGCCTCAGCATCTGAAGCCAGACAGCCACTGCTCTCCGGTCCCAGCTCCTAGTCACCTTTGACGTTGAACACACCGAGACTTTGGCCTGAATCCCAAGTCGCCTACTAGGTCAGGGAGTCAGTAGAGTATCTGGCCTCACACCCAGTCTCCTCCCACTTCTGTTTCCTTCTACAGTTCTTTTCTGTCTATAAAATACACCGTGTTGTTGGTTTTTTTCTTCTTTTCTTAGTATTCTTTGTTTTGTTTTTTTGAGATAGGTTTCTCTGTGTAACAGCCCTGGCGGTCCTGGAACTTCTTGTTTTGTTTTTTGATTTTTGAGACAGGTTTCTCTGTCCAACAGCCCTGGCTGTCCTGGAACTCTTTGTTTTGTTTTGTTTTGTTTTTTGAGACAGTTTCTCTGTGTAACAGCTCTGGCTGTCCTGGAACTCCTTGTTTTGTTTTGTTTTGTTTTGTTTTTTGAGACAGGTCTCTCTGTGTAACAGCTCTGGCTGTCCTGGAGCTCACTCTGTAGACCAGGCCTGCCTCTGCTTCCCCAGTGCGGGGAATAAAGGCGTGCACCACCACCCCCCGGCTTCTTTTCTCAGTATTGGAGTATTTTTCTTTTCTCTCTGTATCCTAGCGTCCTGGCTGCCCTAGAGTCTCTGTGACTGAACCTCCTGAGAGAAAAGACTGCTCCGTTACTTTCATGCACATCTTAAACTCTCTCTTCTTCATCTCCTTTTAAACAAAACTCCTCCATCTCCACCCCACCTTTTCTCTTTTCATCGACCATTCCTCTTGTGTCTATGTCCCCTCCCCTACATGGCAACCTGTTACTGAGCTCACTGTGATTTATTTCTTCTTATTTTTTTCCACTCAGAACCACAACCCACACACGAGGACACATAGTACGGGTATTGGTGTCTCTTTACTCTCCAAAAAATGCTAAAGGAAAGAATGACTGTTCTATAGGCAGCTGGCACTCCATTTTCATGAGTTTACTGCTGGACTACCACTGAGGAGAGAGCCTGGTCAGTCTTGCACAAGTAAAAGAAAAAAAAGCATCAACTCAGCCTCCACAACAGACTTTTCCAAACCCTGCAAATACCCCCAGTAAGGGGTAACCAGCCTGAGAGAGAGAAGTATGTTGCAGGCAGTATACCCAGAAAGGTAAAGCCATCTTTGGTGGTTTTTATGAGAATGGCTCCCATCGGCTCATAGATTTGAGTACCTGGTCACCAGAGAGTGGCACTATTTTAAAGTATTAGGAGGTGTGACCTTGTTGGAAGAACTGTGTCACTGGGGGGTGCTGTAGAATAATCTTTTGTATACTGTGAAGATGTGTCTTTGCCAAGGCACCTTCTGATTGGTTTAATAAAGAGCTGAACGGCCAATAGGTAGGCAGGAAGAGGTTAGGCAGGACTTCTGGGCAGTGCTGTGGATATCGCTCTGTATAAATAAACACTGATTGGCCAGTAGCCAGACAGGAAGTATAGGCGGGACTAACAGAGAGGAAAATTGAGGGAACAGGAAGGCTGAGAAAGAGACTGCCTGGAGCCATCGCCAGGACAAGCAAGATGTAAGGTACCAGTAAGCCACGAGCCATGTGGCAAAGTATAGATTAATAGAAATGGGCTAAATATAAGAGTAAGAGCTAGACAATGATAGGCCTGAGCTAATGGCCAAGCAGTTTAAATAATGTAAGAGTCTGTGTGTTTATTTTATAAGTGGGCTCCAGGACTGGCAGGACTTGGTGGGAGCTGGAGAGAAATTCTCCAGCTACAGGGCAGAGAAAGAAGGGGAGATGTGAATTAGGCACAAGAGAGACACCATAGACATGGAAAAGAAACAGGAGGTGCAAGATAGAAGAGAAGTAAAAAGCCATGAGACAAAACATAGATAAATAAAAAATGGGTTAATTTAAGTTGTTAGAGCTAGTGGAACAAGCCTAAGCTATAGGCCAAGTTTTCGTAATTAATAATAAGTCTCTGTGTCATGATTTGGGGGCTGGCAGTCCAAGAAAGCCTGATACAGGGGGGTGGGCTTTGAAGTTTCAAAAAAACCATTCCAAGCCCAGAGTCTCTCTCTTCCTGCTGTCTGCAAATCCAGATGTGTAACTCTCCGCTACTTCGCCATGATGGCAATGGATTAAACCTCTGAAAGTGTAAGCAAGCCCTAGTTAGATGCTTTCCTTTACAAGAGTTGCCATAGTCATGGTGTCTCTTCACAGCCTTAGAACACTGTCTAAGACACGATCTAAGTCCTTTGACATCACACATGGAGCTATAGGATTTGGAGTTTGCCTTGATGAATTTCCCTGCTTTGGCCCAGAATTTCCTCACTATGCTCCTATTCCTTTTTGGAATGGTAACATATATTCTGTGCCATTATATGTTGAAAGTATGTAATTTGCTTTTTGATTTTACAGGGGGTTACAATTAAGAGATTGCCTTTGAGGGGCTGGAGAGATGGCTCAGTTGTTAAAAGCACTCACTGACTGCTCTTCCAGAAGCCCAGAGCTCAATTACCAGCAACCACATAGTGGCTCACAACCATCTATAGTGGGATCTGATGCCCTCTTCTGGCATAAAGGTGTACATGCAGATAGAGCGCAAATATATATATATTTAAAAAAAGAGAGATTGCCTTGAGTCTCAGAAGAGATTTTAGACTTTTAAACAGTATTGAGACAGTGAAAGTCTATGAGAACTTCTTTTCTTTTTTTTGGTTTTCCGAGACAGGATTTCTGTGTTGTTTTGGCACCTGTTCTTGATCTCGCTCTGTAGATCAGGCTGGTCTCGAACTCACAGAGATCCACCTGGCTCTGCCTCCCGAGTGCTGGGATTAAAGGTGTGCGCCACCACTACCCAGCTCTATGAGGACTTTTTAAGTTAGACTAAGTGCATTTTATATTATGGCTACAAGCCTATGGGCCAGGGAGTAGAATGTTGTAGTTTGAATGAGAATGACCCCTATAGGTTCATATATTTGAATGCTTGGTCCCCAGTTGGTGGAACTGTTGGGGAAGGATTAGGAGGAGTGGCCTTCTTGGAGGAGATGTGTCACTGGAGGTGGGCGTTCAGGTTTCAAAAGCCAAAGCTATTCTCAGTTAGATCTCTCTGCTTCCTGTGTGTGGATCAGAATGTCAGTTCTCAGCTCCAACACCATGCCTGCCTGCTGCCATGCTTCCCGCCATCATCATGGCGTCATGGACTCACCCTCTGAAACTGCAAGCCCCCAATAAGCTCTTTCTTCTTCTACTAGTTATTCATGGCATCTTAGCACAGAGACAGAAAAGCTAAGACACCACCCTAATATACCTAGCAAAACTTTATCATAAATGAAAGGGAAGGAAAAACTTTCCATGACAAAAGCAAGCTAAAGGAACTTAAGATCACAAGCCAGCCTTACAGAAGATACTGGAAGGAAAACATCAGAAGGAAGAGAAAGACATGAGACTACAGAGAAGAAATTACCAAGGCTAAGACAGTCGTTAAACAGAAGAGGACTAAGAAAGCATCAAAAGGCAGCAGGATGACAGGACTCAGCATATACCTTTCAAGAATGACTAAATGTTAACTGTCAATTAGAAAACATAATCCTTCCTCTTGCTGCCTCTAAGAAACACACCTCGTCAGAGAATAGACAGTATCTTGGGGTGAAAGATGGAGCTCTAGTTGCTTTCCTGTTGCTATAATAAACACCACGACCATATGAAACTGAGGAAAAGAAAAGGTTTATTTCAGCTTACACGTGCAGGTAACAGTCCATCCATCACTGAAGGAATCAGCAGGAAACTCAAGGCAGAACCTGGAGCAGAAACCATGCAGGAAGGCTGCTTACTGAATCCCTCTGAGTCTCTCCTGGATACTTGTTCAGCTAGCTTTCTCATACATCCCAGGCCCACCTGGTGCCACCCACAGTGATGGTGCCACTCACAGTTGAGTGGTGGTGGAGAGTTCTACATCAATCACCAATCATGACAATGCCCTACAGGCATGCCCTCAGACCAACCTGACCACAGCAACTCTTCAATTGAGATCCCCCCTCCCAGATGACTAGGTTGTATCAAGTTGACATCTGACACTAAGGAGAACAGATGGAAAGAGGGCTTCCAAGCAAATGCAACCCAAATCCAAGCAGGTGTCACTATTTTAGTATCTGACAAAATAGACTAAAAATTATATCTAGTCAGAAGATAGAAAACACAGTTGCTTCATACTGCTCAAGGGAGCAATATGTCAAGAGGAAATTATATTATTATAAACTATATATTATATTATAAATATATAAAATGACTGATTAATCTCAATACACTAACCAGTGACTTCAAAACCTCTACTCTCTCAGCCCAGCACTCAGGAGCCAGAGGCAAGTGGATTTCTGGGTTTGAGGCCAGCCTGGTCTACAAAGCAAGTTCCAGGACATCCAGGGCTACACAGAGAAACCCTGTCTCAAACCCTGACCCCACCCCCACCAAAAAAAAGAAAAAGAAAAAGAAAGCATCTTCAACAAACGGTGCTGGGAAAGCTGTATGTCTACATTTAGACAAATCAAACTCCATCTTCGTCTCTTACCTTGCACAAAGATCAATTCCAAATGGATCAGAGACCTCAGTTTAAAGCTGGGTGTACACTTACAGACAGAGGCATACACAGGACCTCCTTACTTGGATACTAGGCACTCAGGCAATAAGGCCAACAAGGAGCAAGTGAGATCTAATAAAATAAAAATCCGCTACTCTACAAAGGAAATTGCTAATTATGTAAAGAGGCAGCCCACAGAATGCGAGAAAATCTTTGCCATTTATCCATCTGACAGAAGATTAGTGTCTAGATATACAAAGAGCTTAAAACCTAAACATCGGATCCCCTGGATCGACAGTTACAGGCAGTTGTGACCTCCCAATGAAGGTGCTAATAACTGAACTCAGAAGAACAGCCAGTGCTCTTAGGCACTGAGCCCCACCCCCAGAAAGTATAACCTTTTTAAAAAGGAATAAAGGCACTTACTCTTTCCTAGCTCCTGTCTGATAAGCAGCATCCAGCAAGACATCTCCTGTCCCCACACCAGTGACAGTGCTTAAGATCAGGGGCTGGGAAACACCTTCAGGCCAGCAGGACTTTGCTGGGACAAGCTACAGTGTTGTATTTGGGGCTGTCAGCCTAGGGCACCACATCTGAAGGAATGCAGACCGGCATCAGTAACAAAATGGGAAGCAAGGCTAGAGGGTACTTCATGCCTGTCCTGGAAAGAGCAGGTACACTGAGCATCTCTGGTCTCCAGTAGGCACATACCCCCAGCAACCCTGCATACAGGGTTCAAAGAGGTTCAGTGCCAGCCCCTGCAATACGGCCACTGGGAGGCAGCCATCAAGCAGTGATCACAAGGCAGTGCCATGAGGAGGCCGAGTGCCACGTCGTGGCAGAGCGCCATATGGAGGCTGACCATTTATTATAAAGTCTCAGCTGTTCACCTTTAACCCAGGACAGACTATGCCTACCTACACACTTTGATATAGGCGAAAACTGGGATTTCAATGTTGTGTGGCATTTCCCTCCAAATTACAATACTCCCTCTAAATAAAACATTCCCCACAGGAAGAACGGGAACATTAGGAAGAAAATGTCACATACAGAACAGAAACTTGGATGACTCTCAAAGGCCACTACCCAGCAGTATAAAAACAAATAAACAGTTGCTGGGGTTGAGACTCTGACCAGCCAAACTGTGGAAAGAAAGATGTTCCAAGTGTTCAGCTAGCTGCCTGCAGGCTCCTCAGAGAGCTCCGGGCTGCAGTTTCAGAAGTCGTCCCAATGTGAGGGTGGATCTAAAGAAGCCATGTGTAAAACCACTGGGGTGGGCTGGCAAAGACAGACTGCAGGACTGCTCAGAGTCACAACAACTAGAGCGTCTGACCCAGAGCCACTGCTGCGTCTGACCCAGAGCCACTGCTGCTCTGTGACGCCCGAAGGCTAGTTACCTTTAAAATAATGACACAAGCCAGGAAGTGGTGGTGCACACCTTTGATCCCAGAACTCAGGAAGCAGAGGCAAGAGGATCTCTGTGAATTCCAGGACAGCTTGCTCTACAGCGTGAGTTCCAGGATCCAGGACAGCCAAGAGTATAATACAGAGACTCATCTCCAAAAAAAAACAAAAACAGCAACCACAACAACAAAGCAACAAGACAGACAGACATTTTAATTAGGAGTTAGGTCAGAGATCCAGACAGGAATTGAGCTTAGACATCAGTTTCAGAAATGGATATAAAACAAAGCAACTCAAGGTATCTGATGGGATCTGTCCCAGATGGAGCTGCCGCAGCAGACATTCATTCAATACTCATCAAGAACTACTGCCTGGTGCAGACACTGGTGCTGCCAGGTGTCAGAATGAAACAAACTGTCCTCACAGAAATGTCACAGCAGTGGGAGAGATGAACAAAGGTAAACAACATGTATTATTTATACATGTAACACGCTGAGCTGCTAAGGGCAAAAGTAAAGCCAACAGAGGACTAGGAAGTGATATTTGCTTAAAAACCTAAAGTGTCTGTAATTCCAGAGTTTCTGAAACAAAGCTGTGACTACAAAGTTGTCTGATCGACTGTTAGAACGTCAATGATGTGAAAAGGTTGGAACGTTGCAAGTCCAGAGCCCAAATTATCTTGGGCCATCTCTAGTCCCCTTACTAGTCATTTATCCTCCAACTCTGTTTGGGACCAAACATCTTTGTGAACACGAGATAAATGCTTTGGAATGTACAGACTCCTCGCTTCCACCAACCAGAGGCTACGAACGCTGCAAACAGCATCTGTGGCTTGGAATTGAGATTTTTCCACTCTTCTATAACCGACTACCAGATGTTTCCACCAATGTGTTTGCAAAGCGACTGGGATTAGGGTTTCCTTTGTTGTTACTGTAACTCACGCAACTATTAGCACGTGGGATCGTATTTGGCTCCAGAGTAAACTCTCTCTTATTCCCACTGTGTTTCCTGCATTGACAGCTGATAGATCAAAATTGGATTCCATACTTTTCCCAGTTCTATTCTGTCCATTCGAAACATGAGGTTCTGCATATTTCTTCTTTCAGTTAACTAAGGATGAGAAACCAGAGCCTCATCGAGATTTAACACAACTATGAACAGAGGAAGGACAGCACCAGGCAGGCAGGAGATATAGGAAGGGAAAGGAATTCCTCAGAAACCTGGTTGCTCCATAATCAGACTGTCAAATAAGGAGGAAAATAGAAAGGAACTAAGCTAGTCTCCCCTTAGATAAGCACATGATGTGTTATTAGCACAGGCTAATTTTTGTTTCACTGCTCTTACCAAATCCCTAGTCAACCTGTAACTCAGAAAAAAAACTGAGCAAAGATCCTTTCCAGCTGGGCGTTGGTGGCGCACGTCTTTAATCCCAGCACTCGGGAGGCAGAGGCAGGCGGATCTCTGTGAGTTCAAGGCCAGCCTGGGCTACCAAGTGAGCTCCAGGAAAGGCGCAAAGCTACACAGAGAAACCATGTCTCGAAAAACCAAAAAAAAAAAAAAAAAAAAAAAATC